>CM062830.1:1904273-2003798 GCA_031772345.1 Himalopsyche anomala
GTTTTAATTTCATTAGGATATTTTACTAAGTTATGAAAAAATTCTCGCCAAAATTAACAATGAACGGCCAAATATTTTTTTTCATATCAAAGGACGATTTTAATATTTGATGTGATTAAATATTATTTTTAAGGGACGATGAGATTACTTTGGCTTGTTAGGTTTAATTTAACTGTCATTTAAGAGAGGTTTAAAGGTGAAAACAAAGTGTAATACGTCCGTGAAAAATCTTATGTTTTTCTTTTCTTATGGCAATATGAAGCACCAATATATATTAATGGCAATAATAAGAAATATCGCAATGTGAAATATATTTATTTTATATGAATTTGACACTGTATACATATCAGTTTTGTGTAACTAATTGGTTGTTATAGTCAATTAGCTTATACTTAAGTAAATTTACTCCGACGTTTTATATTTTCAATGTACGTATAATGAAACCCTTCAAGCTATTTTAAGAAGCGATTTTTCAGAGAAAGAAATAGCCACCCTAATCTAAGGTTTAAGAGTGCTTACTGGATGTTTTGCTGTTCCATACATCTCAACAAATAACGTTTATTCAGAACAAAGGAGCCATTAGCTGCATTCCTGGCAGCAAAAAGGATTTTCGTTATTGAAGCGGTTCTGCTTTTCTTTCTATCGAATTAGTGAATGAAAATTGTTTTTTATCTTTCCATGCCTTTGAAGAAAAAATCCAATATAAGGTTAATTGGCGAATTCATAAAATAAATCAATGATTCCCCAATCTGTATGGTTTTCGAAAGATAAATAAAATTATATTATATGTTAGATCTCACAAATCATTTATTGTTAATATATTTCAATTTATACGTCCGTATGGTGCAACAGTTAACGTTGTTGGTTTCCATGCCGTATTTCATGGGATCGAGTCCCAGTACGTAAAGCATTTTTTCGATCGATTTCTATTCAAAGGCATGGGTGTTTGTGGTGTCTGAAAAATCCTTCCTCGCCCTTCCGATCTTTCAATAACCGGTCGTAGCGAGAGCGATCAGTTAACTACTAGTCATGTTCTAGTATTATTTCTCTATCCCTACTACTCTATAGCTCATATGATCCACATTGGTAACGGACAAAGATAAAAAAATAACATTTCAAAAACATCTCAAATATTTATAACATTAATAATTTAAATAGTATTTTAATATAGTTCGATAATCATGAAAGTCTATTATTTTATATATTTTTATCCTTATTGAGACGACAAAATAAATTTATTTTAAACACAGTAGGTGAAGGGATAAAACGGGTTTTAATAATCGCCAATTAGTATGACTGATTGTTGGAAAAGTTAGTCACGCCACTTGGTAGTATCTTGAATAAAAAAGGCTTATATTATTGTAGTTACTAACTGTGCAGTGTCAAAACAAATGTCAAGCAGATCTAGAATCATAGAAGTCTTATTAGATATTGTTGTTTGATTAAATATACTTTTGAGCTCAACTGATAATCCTTGTGTAAATAGACAATAAAATTTAATAACATTGTTATTCCAATTTTTTATGTTACAAAATATGACACGTGTTTCGACTCTTTGAGAAGCATCCCAGACTACTATCGCAAAGTATGCAAAAGTAATGAATTGATTCTAACATTTTAAATTACGAAGTCTATCGAAAGTTAGTTTGGCTTATGTGATTGCTTACAGGAAAATATTGGAAGTGATGTTTTCGAATAGAATCAAGTAAATAAGTTTGTTATTAGTAATTAACATACAAAGGTTGACTACAATGTGATAGAAGTTAATACTTTCGATGGTTCGGCAGTAGATTAGTGCAATGTAATATTAAATCATAATAATAAAAATTGCAAAGAAGTCAACTGAGTAAGCTCCGACGAATTGTGTTACTAACAGTGACACATGTATTCGCCTCGGAGACTTTCACGACGTTACATCGCAATAGTGTGCGAAAATCATGAAGAAATATTGATTGAACATCTTTAAAGCTCTCCAGTGAAGTTACCATATGGCAGTCTGGGTTTTTATCACCTATGGAGAACAAACAAGAGGGGTCCGATATAATCGAAATAAAGCAAATAAATAATGATACTAATGAGCTGCAATCATTAAGACTTTGATTTTTTCCTTTTAAGGGAAGCAAGGAGGGGGTTATAGAATCGAAACAAATGATGGTAGAGGTTTGTTTGTCAATTGACAAACCTTTATTTTTCAAAAGATGGGGAAAAATTACACGAAAAAAATATTTTTTTCAGCAGTAAGGTGGAAAGCGTTCAATATAATAAACACGATGTTTTATAAAAATGTATAATAATAAAAAAGAAAAATGGATTAAATTTGGCCCACTCGGTTTGCGTTTCGTATTTTTCTAAGATATTACACGCATAGAATGTGTGACGTCGACTATACACAGAATCAAGCTGCAATATTGAAGATATATTAAAAATCAATATCATGTCACTTTTACACATTCATTGAATTAACGTATTCAAAACACATTCAAATTCAATTAATTTAGCACAACATTGCGTGAAATTATTTAATAGAGACTGCACAAAGAGCTAAACAAATGTTTTTATTAAATATGTACCCTATAAATGAATTATGTTATTCAAATATTAAACTATCTTATTCACTACTATTGCAAGCACCATCGATTGAAAAATTAAACCCTATAAAAAAACCTTAGCTACAAAATAAGCCAAACTTTAAAATTAACCGAATAATCAGTCAATTTGTTTTGCAAAAGTCTTAAATCTGTCTATCAATGCTAATGAGAAAATGATTATTTTTAGAGCAAAAGTATTACACAAGCCAGATCATCATAGTAAAATAGGCCGTATTTGCTCACATTGACAAACATAATATTATGTCCCTTAATACAATACATCATATCCACAAGTATTGGATGCTGGAAATAGGTTAATCGTATTAACTGTTCATTTCGAAGGAGTAAGAATATATAATGTGGTTAGAATATGACTAGTTGTTGGATAAAAGCAATCTTTATCTAATATTTTCAGAAATATGATGATATGGTACTTTTAATAAATTTAATATGGTAAAATTATTACGGTAAATTTGAAAGGCGTGAAGCCAAACGAGTTATTAACTGTATTCTTCAATTTGTGTATAATTAGATACTTTAGAAAGGTTCTACTCATTAAATCCCAATACAATCAAATTCATAAAATAATTATAGTGACTATTATTAAATGTGCACTATTGATATCAGTTATATCCTGGTTTATGGAGTCGGAGGCGTGGCGTTGTTTGTGAAGTCAAAGTTGTAAAAAACAATATGAATCAAACTTCTAATATAATTAAATTAAAATACAAACATTCATGCAATTTAGTAGATATTAAAAATGCGCCAAAACTGTATTTTTTACGTCTCCACAGCAAAGGCTATATATATTTTTCACGATTCCACAGCCTTTGTTATAAATTATGTCATTTTCCAACAATACTTTCTTCTTTTGAAGCATGTAGATAAGTTTATATATTTTTGGAAACGGGAACTGAACTTTTATTATTTGAATATTTTTGAATTTGTCGTTTACTCTTGTCTAAGTTAATAAATAGCTCAGTTTTAACAATCTTTACGTAACATCAAAAATGTATTGAATTTTTTTTTTTGGTTTCTGAACTTGGGAGAAAGCACGGTGCGAAGAGGTTCCGGAAAATTTGAAAAAGGTGAGATTGAGTGACTGAGTAACAAAAAGTTCTCCTAGAAAAATCTTTCGTTGAGATACCTCCAATAGGAGGCCATATGCTTCACATTGGGAGCGGACATGGATAAAAAAAATCAACCTATTGTAAAGTAATTACGTTCTGCGGTATAACAAAAACTCAAACCAGAAAAAACAAAGTTTTTTTAATCAAGAAAAATTATCATAACCGAATTTATTTTCAATTAAGGGTGTGAATGTTATTTTAATTGTAATATTTAGTAGAGGAAAAAATAATTTCTTTTTTACAATTCTCTTATGTATTGTTGCAAATTGTACCTCATTTGTCTTGCGAGATTTCTTATTGTAGAAAATTTGTATTCGACAAGAAACCAATGCACGAAAAAGATAACAATTTTCTGAAAATCTAGCTTCCAGGCATTTTGTTGATCAACAAACTAACTTAATCAAGCAATTTCGTTTCATATCATTTATTTTCTGCTCATATTGTACCAGAAAAAATGGTGCAAATATTAATCAATTTTTTCATAAAGAAAGCTAATGGTATTCAGGATACCCTAAAAATGTTCCAAATGTAGAAAACGAATTTAGAAACATTGTACACAAAATGATTTGATTAAAAAAATATTTCTAATTAACAAAGTATTGGTTAAAAAATCGTTTTTAATACGTAAAAAATGCAGAAAAAATATTTTTTGGTGACTGTAACATGTAACTTTTGACCCATGGTGAAGTGGTTAACGTTGTAGGCTTATGTCACAGATCCCGCGGGTTCAAGCGCCAGTAAGAGGAGTATTTTAACAATCGGTTTATCTAAGACAGTGTCTGCCAAACTGTGTGCCGCAAGAAGTTTCAGGTGTGTCGCGGAGGAAGACGCCGCAAAAATCAATGGTTTATATTAAAGTAAAACTTGTTTTTGTGTGGGATTATTTTCAAATATTATTTTAAATATTCCAGATTTTATTGAGAAAGTAATTTTATACCCAGTTTTTTAAATTATAAATGATGTGATGTGTCTATAAAATTTCTATAAAATAATATTCATATTCAATAAAATATTTTTTTACTATGTGCTGGGATTTGAGCCCGTAATCTCTAAAATCGAAGCCAATGACGCTGACCAATTGACCACGCAAGCGGTAGAAATATATTTTTAAAAAATCTGATAAAATGTTTTAACTGTTATAAAGTATGTCTGCGTATCGGGTTCTAATCATTTCTCTTTTTATAAAACATAAAAATATATTACATATAGTGTGTACGTTTAAACGTAGTTGTGATGAAGACTTAAGCCGAAATATTATCTACATATACAATAATGTAGCATTTTAAAACATGGTCGATAGGCGGCTAATTGAGTGCTCTAGCACCAATCTGAAACATATAACTTCATTTAAGATTTTTGCTGAATGTTCGTGGTGGAATTTCAATATTAGATTCAAAAAGTTCAAGTTCATCCGTGAACTTGAACGCCTAAAAATGCCGAAAGACGAATCCTGGTCGTTAGTGATAAAAATTGTATAAACGTAAAAAATTTGAACGATTCAAATTTAATATAACCTCACGGTGGATCATCTTGGCAGATAAAGTTTTTATTTAGTTGAAAAAAAATATTTTTCGGGAGTGTGTAAGGATAGTGGCATCGCATTAGCTTATCACTCTCTGTACGCTTCGATAATGCGATCGTTTCGATTTTTTTCAGAAGAAGGGTGATAAAAAAATGATACCCCTTACACACATAACTACGTTTAGACATGTAATAAATCGATTGAACAATTAACGTGTAAACTTGTCCGTTGCGAAAATCAAATCCGTTATCGATACAAATGATTACGATAAACTCAAACAAGCGTTTACTGCTTGACCGTAACATATTTTTCACGATTAAAGCACTTATAAAACCGGCAGGTATCAAAACATATTCATTGTATAGTCATAAGTAGGGCTTATGCCGTAACCGAATTTTGAAAAAAAAAATGGTTATTTTGTTTGCCAGCCTGTGTGGTCGAGTGGTCAACATCGTTGGCTACCGTTACGGAGAACACGGGTTCGAATCCCGGCACGGGCAGTTTTATAAATTGATTTTTCAATCGATTTATGAATTTCTGTTCAAAGGCATGGATGTATGTAATGTCTTGAATTCCCCCCTCCCACCCATCCTATCCTATGAACGGAGCGTATCGAGAGCGATTAGCTAACCACTAGTCCTGTCCTTGCCCTTTCCTTCTATTCCTACTCTCTTTGGAAAAAGAGAGGTTGAGCAACTGAGTAACAAGCAGTTCTCGTAGAACCATTTATGTTGAGATAAACTCCATTAGGAGTCCATATGCTCCATATTGGGAGCGGATATGGTAAAAAAAAATTTTGTTCCAATATTTCTTAAAACTCTGTTTATCCTGGTTTGCAAAAATTTACAATAAATAGCAACGATAAAAAATATTAACTTATAACATAATATTTTAAGCAAACTTATTGATGTATTCTGATTATTAAGCTTAATATTTCATCTTGTTTGTTTTCTTACGGCTTCAAGTCAAAATATTAACGCTTTAAATATATTTTTTTTTTTTTATTTTAATCCATGTCCGCTCCCAATGTGGAGCATGTGGCCTCCTAATGGAAGTATCTCAACAGATTTTTTTTTTTTTTTTTTTTTTTTCTACGAGAACTGTTTGTTACTCAGTCGCTCAACCTCATTTCTTTCGAAGTGAGTAGGGAATGAAGGATAAGGCTAGAACAGGACTAGTGGTTGGCTAATCGTTATTCTACGCCCAGTTATTAAAGGATCAGAAGGATTGGAGGAGAGGAAATGATGTGAATTGACATCACAAACACCCAGTCTTCGATCACAACTTTGAATTGAATAATTCTCAAATTCACTGTGATCTGACCGGGAATCGAACCCAGACCTGCGTGATCGGAAGAGCAAGCTCTTACCAACTGGGCCACAGCAGGCGAATATTATAAAACTATAATATTATAAAACTATAATATTATAAAATATTAACGCTTTAAATATTATAAAACAATAAATAATAGAAAGATTTTTGAAGCGTATTTTTTATGTAAATACATGTCTGATTTCAATGTGTGTATGGCGTTCTAATGGAAGTATCTCAAAAAGTATTTTCTACAAGAATTGTTTGTTATTCAGGCGTCCAACCTCTCTATTTTGAGAAGAGTAGTAGGGATAGAAAGGATAAGGCAGGAAATGAATAGTAGTTAGCTAACCACTTTCGCTAAACTCCTTTATTTTGAGATTAAATGGTAGGGGGGAATTTTTAGACATCACAAACATCCATGAATTCAAACAGAAATCGAAAAAACGATTGAAAAAATCCGTGAGGTCTGGCACGGATGCCAACTATGTTGACCACTGTGCTATAGAACCGACCATAAATCGAGTTACCAAATTGTAATGTGTCGCATATTTAACAAAAAAAAAACCGGAGCTTCAAACCCGGTTTATAAAACAGACAAACCCTTATTTTAACTGACACTTTTCATTTCTTTAAAAAACGTATTTATTGTTTTTTTAATATTATTGACACTAAAAAATCGTTGAAAATACGTTTTATTATCGTAATATCGGAAATTATTAAAACACTAGAAATCATTTAATGTGGAATTATGATGGTGATGAAAGGTTTTAATCATTGACTTTATTTGCAAAGATAACATCAAGGTCGAACCTCAGTAAGGCCAGTTTCATAAATTGATATGCAATCGATTCATATACTTCAGTTCGAAAGCATACATGTCTGTGATGTCAAAATTCCTTAGAACTAGGCAAAACGAGAGCGATAAGTCACTAATCCTGCTGATGCGCAGTTCACTTGTCTCTACTTTCTTAAAAAAGGCGTTGAGCAACAGGTATACGATAAAGTGAATAAAGATCTGTTGAGATTAAATCCGTAGCACGTATTGTCTACTTCGGTAGCGGATATAATACAAATCTGCAATATAATAAATTAAGTGTTAACCTTAATAATGCTACAAATAAAAAGATAAACGCTTAAACTGGATACTTTAATTTGTTTCTGAGAATGAAGGCAGGTATAGCTGTTTTTCGTGCAAATAGCACACTCCATATTGCAAAGATAAGGTTTTATAACTACATGGGATACTAAATGTGTGGAATATTAAATAAACATTCATATATAAATATAGTCTTATAGTCTATTTACTATTAAGACAATATCAAGAATCCGATTGTATTATCCGGTGTGTTAATTTCAGTAACATATTAAATTAATTTATATACCAAAAGAAGTGATGTCAGTTTTAATTCATAAATTGTCAATACATAAATATATGATCATATTTAAGTAATTATTTTTGAAAATATATTTTTTATTCAAAATTTTAAGGCTGTTTAAGAAATTGCCCGTGATAATTTAACGTGCTTTCTGGTGTCAACAGTTATAATTAAATTAACATATGTAATATTGGCTTTATATAATATAAGAAACAGCGATCGTTTATACATAACAGGCGGTGTTGGGACAATCAACAACTTGTTATGTAATATAATATATAAACAAATTAATGTTATTTAATTAATCTAAAAATTAATCCTTTTCTAAAAATTTTGCTTCTAGGTATTTATTTGATCAACAAAATAATTTAAATATGTATTTTTTGCATTTATAATCTACCAAAAAAACAATATTTTTTTTATCGATGTTTGCATAAACAATGCTAATTGTATAAAGATGTCGTGAAAATGTCAAGAAAAAAGGAAATTAAATTGACAAATTTTATAGAATATGATAAAATGATAAACATATTTATTTTAATTAGGATAAATAAAATAACGGTTAAATCGAATGCATAAATAATGATTTTTTTGATGACTGAAACATTTTACAAAATATTTGAATGATGAGAACTCATTTATTTTAAAGACTAGTCGTTAGATATCTGTTATAAAATATGACAAGAAATATAATATATAACTAATTTAAAACCTGTTAGCGAATTACGGTTTTTTATGATTGATTTTTTAAAAATGATTATGGATGGATTTCACAAAACACGATCCTTTTCGACCAGTGAAGAAACATGTTTAAATGAACTGAAAGCAAACAGATTTTTGTAGCTAGGCAATTAATTATACTATTAAGAGATTTGACAAAAAAGGGAAAATTTGGTGAGCGATAATAAAGTAATTATTTGATCGCAGATATTAGATAAAACTCCCCTGGCCTAAAGCGTCAAAATGTCTGAAAACACAATTATCTTCATTATTTGTTACCTAATCAGATAAAGCTACAAGTGTATTTACATTATTTATGTTATATTAATGACTTACGATTTTGTGATTTTTTACATACTACACAATACATTTTCATGCCATTTTCATGCAAAATCAAAACATGTTTTAATAACACGTGTTTTTGCAAATTTAAAAAACTTGGTTTAACCTGGCTAAAAAAGGAAATTCGAAAGATAAACGAAAAAATTATAATAAAATTTTAATGTTATTCCAAGTTTGTATAAAGTTCGAAAAAATACCATATAACCGATCGACCAATTAAGATATTATTCCCTTTGTTGTATAAACAATCTTCAAATATTTATATTTAATAGATAGCTTAATAATACAAAATTGATAGTTTATTTAAAATTACTATGTGTATTGCTGAAAAAGTCGTTATAATTTTTGTTTGTAATTTTATGAAAAGAGGAATTAACTAAAGCAAATTGAAAGGAATGAGAAAAGATAACAGAATCTCTTAAACGTTTAGATTGTTTATGTAAATTTGTTCAATCTAATGTAAGCACCCGTTAAAGTCAGTATAAAAATGTCGACCGATTACAATATAGCCTTTATAAGTGTTTGAAATTCACTTTGAACACAATTCAAGTGCAAGAATATTAAGGTTAAACAATCAAACGAAAATGTAAAATATTTTCCATTGTGATTTGAAACAACTTTCTTTAATATACTTCCTCAAAGTTACAGTGATATTTTGGCTTTTAATAATTTAAAAAAATACTGTGCAATTTTGTGCTCTTCAAAAAGTGTTTTCTTATTTTTTGTATTAAGTGAAGAATTCGTAAAAACCTGGAAAATTCAAATATGAATAGAAATGTTTTGACTATATATTGCATAATAAAAGTGCGTAAATCAAGCCTAAGCAAGACAGCTTTAAACAGTAATTGCTATAAAGAAAATATGATATCAAAACTAACGCTGAAGAATAAAAAACTTTCGTAGTATTTTTTGCTACAGTAAAACTGTAAAGAATTAATTAATATAGTATATATTTAAGCAAATCGGGTTGAACCGTTTGATTTATTTTAAATTAATCATCAGAATTAAATTGTAAAGTATAATTAAATTCCATTAAAGTTTATCAAGACGGTGTGATTTGTTAAGTGTAAATTTGATTTCGTTAGTAAAGTGATCGTTAAGTGTATTTGTGTAATAAATTAATGTAGCAGTGTTTATACAAGTCTATATTCGGTGGCGGAAGATATAGGGTGGTGTATAAATAGTAAGGGATGATATGAAACGCGTAAGAGTTGCGCCCTGGCGTTAAAACGACGCTATAAGAACGGACGTCGCTCCACGCTTTCCTCATAAAGGTTCTTTCAACACGGCTGTGAACAGGGAAGCTCGTTAAGGGTCACATTCAAAGCTCGAACTTAAACTTGCACTGAAAGTCCATTACAAAAGCTTCGTAGACACAATGTCTGACTGAGCGGTATTCGTTAATAATACCTTATCTGAATAGCGTGTATAAAAGTGAATTCAACTTTTCGTTGACTGTGTTATTAAATTATAAAGAAGGGATTTTAAAGTTTTGTGACAATGCGTGCCGCCTTCGTGTTTTTATTGAACTTTAATGTCGCTCTTTATTTTGTTACTGGTCAATCCTATTATCCGGTAAGTCACTTTATTATTCACACTAATTTTTCTGTTTAAAATACGCGTTTAAATAGTATCAAATACATTCTAAGAGATGTGAAAAAATGTGTTTATAAATTATAAACTGAAAAAAATAAACATTAAAGTAGAATCAAGAAATTCAAACTGATAATATTGATTCATATTAAACTCCGGCAAAAGATACATTTCAGTATAATTTATTTAATCACATTTATCATGAAATGAAATTTTTATAGAAAAATATTTTTGATTATTTTTAAAACTGGTTTCTTAGAATTTTTTTGCTGGTTTTTTTTAAAAATATTCCAGATTTGATAAAAAAATATTTAACACCTTGTTTCATTGATTCCAGAATGATATTTGAATACAAAGATATGTTATTGCAAAAATAATATCTTTATATAAAAATCAGCAATATCAACTTTTCAAACATTTAATGAAAAATTTTCCTATTGAAAAGTAACTATATTAAAAAAATATTTAAGCACTCTGTATTCGTCATGAAAAACTGTAGTGCACATTTTGTCAAAATAATACAAAATAAAACATGAATAAAGATAGATATTATGTTAGATTCAATGTTTTATACTACTAAGTCAGTAAAATGATATGTAGTCATTTTTTTTAGTTCAGTGGCTTTAGTTAAGAGTGACTGAAAATGCTCTTATGATAAACGCATTTATATTATATTTTAGTTAAATCGGTACATTTTAAATTTATAGAGTAAAAAATAATTGCTTAAATTATACGTTATAATCAGCTTTTATATTACTTTTAGGTTGTTCTCTGTTGAAAATTGGTGGAAAAAATTGTATTTAAAAAAAAAACCATTTGTACTCATTCCACCATTATTTAATTTTATAAAAGTGGAACAAGTACAAATGAGTACTTAATTTTTTTACAATATATTAATATGCTCGCACTAACTTTTATATTTTATCTATAATAACAATAATAATAAGAACGACAGTTTTTTGAGCATGATTGTGACATAAGTTTATGCTTTTTTTCGTTATTCAAGATTTTTTTATGTGCCGTCAGTATATCACGTATTTTATAGTGTGAAATAAGCACAAAATTATTTTTTGTTTTTTTATAAATTTACTCTTTTTATAGCAGTAATTTAAAAAATATGCACAATACAATATACTAAATCAATTCTTTATATTTCATAGGTCGGAATAAAGACATATTAAAATCAAACAGAGCCATTCATACAAATGTAAACATATTTATCATTTACAAAAAAAGTAAGAATGATTTTTTTGCAAATGAAATTTATTATTTTTTGAGATATTTTTTTTAAAATAGCAGGAAAATTTACTTTTTATGATTATGCATAAAACATATTCTTCAATGCGTTATTGCAAGTGAAGTGTGTATCGCTAAGTTTTCATTTCAATAAAGCTTAATGAAACTGACTTTCTATTTGCACAGGCTTTTTGTTTTTCTGGCTTATTAGGATTAAACGTGTATACAAAGCAAAGTACCAACAGACAATACACAGAGACGTAAAAGTTTTAAATCACCTGTATATTTGTCCGTTTATACAAAAGATCAATTACATACATACATGAGTAAGATTAGAAAAATACATGAATTATTAAATGGACTCGTACAGTAAAAATGATTGTTTGATATTCTCCGTTGAAGCCTAAGATTTTAAGGTTGTGCCGAGATGCCATCGTAGTCCAATTTATGGGCGTTAGGTTGTTGAAATGTATATCACGATCCAACAATAACTTGGCCAAAAGTACACAAGTGTGTACTATTGTTGTACAAAAAAACATTTATCTTTATTTCTCACTAATAATTAGAAAATAAAATTCATAGGGTTTTTAAATTTACCTAGATTATCAAAAAAAAATCGTTACCATGGTATTATCATATCCATTTCAATTTAATGATACCTACAGAAATTAAAACTTATACAAAAAATGACTTATTAAAAAACCGTTTTTTGAAAACCAATATATCCTAAAACCCAGTTAAATTCGGTATTCGAAGTTTGTTTACTTGCTATTATATTATTGTACAAACTTTTTTTTACTCGCAATGGAGTTATAGAAAGGGCGGGAGGGAGTTATTAGACATCACCGATTGAAAAAATGCTGTCCGTACTGGAACTCGAGCCCGTGACATTTAGCATGAAAGCATACAACGTTAACCGCTGCTCCATTGGCAGTTACTTACTTCAACTTTATTCTACATGTAGGATTTCATTAAAAAATATAGTCAAATATTGTCGTTGATTATTTTATTTATCCCCCTAATTGAAAAGATTTTTATTCATTTATGTACACATACTACCATATTCAAGATATTTAACGAAATAATCTAATATAATTTAATTTAACCTAAATAAAAGTTATCGAATTGAGGATTTTTTAAAATGTGAACTATTAAATTAATTGATTTTGGGATTTAAATGTAATTATTTTAATCACTTACTCTTTGAAGAAAAATATGATATATATGCACACTCGTGAAATACCAAAACGTATTATTCGAACGCTTTGTAATACATATTAACTATAAAACACCAAGTTGTATAGTGGACAACTTAATAACAAAATCTACTATGAAATAAGATTAGTTTTAAGTGTCGAAGAAGAACGAAATTAATATGTATTATATTATACTATATAAACCTTTGTACAAACCACGCTATTTGATTAATAATTATGAGTGACACATATTTTCGGCTTCGTAGGCTTCAAAATCATCTTTCTGCCAGATTAATTGTAAATGTGTTATTTTTAAGGGTGATAATTTTAATTATGTGATGTCGAGCATTAAATTTCTTGATTCTTAAAATAAAATAATTTTTGATTGAATTTAAGAAGAGGAGACTTACTATCTTCCAGACAGTACAAAGGAAAGCAAAAATTGAGTTAACATATTTTGAGTTTTTATTGAATTTGAAATGTAAATTTTTTATTTAGTCAACGATTAAGAGACATCAACCATTATTTAAAAATATTTCAAGCATTTTTGTTGAGTAAATGTACCATTTTTGATGTGCTTAATCTAATAAATTACTTTACCCATATTATCATAAATATTAATGACACTCATAATGGCATGTATTAATTAATAGCATGTCATAATGGATTGATAATTTTACCGCTCAAGTGGTTGAGTATTCGAAGGCATTAATGCAATCGAAAAAAGAATCCTGGAGAATTACAAAATTACTTTCTCGACATGTTATCCAACGTAAGCTGTTAGGTATGCCAAGCACTTCTATATTTTTTTTTTATGAAATTTTACTTCAATAATATTACTTCACAAACCAAACAACAAGGATGGGAAGTCTTTAGAGCTGTAAGCTCTTATTGCTCCTGAAAGGTGATGAAACACCGTCGAACCGTTCAAAAAACATTAATATTTTCTCTGTAAACTTGTTTATAATGACGACTGCACTTACATATCAACCGTGGAAAGGAAAAAAACGTAACCCACACATATCAAATTTTACAAGAGGCACAAAAAACGTGTTTTGATGATTTTGAGCCATATGCAAATTATTTTAATTTGAATTTTTGTTATTTAACAAAAAAATAATTGACATTACAGCTTACGCCAATGCGTCAAATATTTTTAAAGTTGAAAGATCATACGAGATATTCTCGATGAGAATTTTTTGTAAGTCACATAAGATTAATCCAAAGAGAATTGACTTCACAAACACCCATGTCTTAGATCTCAAATTAAAATTGAAAAAATCCAATTTTGACATTGACCTTACGGGAATCGAACCCGGACCCACCTGATCGGAAGAATAAGCTCTTACCAACTAGACCAAAGTTGTCGATATTATGAAATATACACTACCTCGAAGTGTACGTATACTTCTAAACCGGTGTTTAATTGACATAATCTAATATTAATTAAAGAAATTGTCTGGGAAAAACCTTTTTTTCAGTATATTTCTTGGTTTCAATTTTTATAAGCTCATCTTTTTTCAAACTTAAAAGCTAAATTTAGATACTAATTCAGCAATTTCAGCTTATATCCTTTTAATAGAACGTATATCAAGTTTGATACATTGTGATTATCGAAAAAAACTGTTTTGAAAAAACTATAGGTAAACGTCCTTTTTCCATTCCACAGTCAATATATGTATAGGTATAATATGCAAAAAAGATGAAATTATTATAAAACAAACATCTCTTTTGACCATTTTAAAGTATTAATAGTAGAATACTTTTTATTTTAATATAATAGTTGTTTTTACCGAAAAACGGGATTGTCTGAATATACAAGAGTATGTCTATATAATGAATAAGACAGCAACCCTCACATTTTATTGACGATTCTATAATACGAATAGCAATCAAAATATAATTATTACTCTTGATTGGTCTAAATCTAGTTGAATAATCAAAATAATCACATGTTTATACTTTGAACCGTCATGATAATTTGTTACTGTACGGGTTTGATAATTAATCAAGAAAATTAATTGACGTTAATCTGCGAGAGAATAACGTTTTCAAATTTGTTTAACAAAATATATTCTGCCATAAAACAGTCTACTTATTTGATTATAACAGTGCTTAAAAGAAAAATAGTTAACTGAAACATTGCAAATTAACATATATATGTAACTTATTAAAGTTATTACATTAACATCTCGAAAAGGGCAAATAAAGTAACAAAGCCGTTGATTAACAATTTTCATAAGATATGTATATTTATCGTAAAATATTTAAATGAAGTGATGCCGATATAGCTACATTTAATAATTATTTTTTGCGAAGCTAAATGATTTGCTATTTTTACTTTATTTAAATGAAGTTTTACCTCAGAAATGTCAATTCAGTCGCTTAAAAGGTAGTAATTATATTTTAAAAAGTTATGCCCGCTGTGGTCTGTTGGCAAGAGTTTAGTTCTACCAATTAGGTGAGTCTGTGTTCGATTATTGGTAAGGTCAATGTCAAAATTATTAGATAATTTTTAACTGAAATTTAAAAAATAAGAAGTGAGTGTTTGAATTGTCAATTATCCAAAGGTAATTTTGAGTGAATAAAAAAAAATCATCGAGTCTATCTTGTATTATGTTAAGCTTTAATATATATGGCGCATTGGCATAAATCTAAATCCATTTCCAATTAAATGAGCTGTTTTTAATTATTACGGCGAAGAATAAAACAGTACTTAGTTTTTATTAAAATTCGGTTGCTTTTCGAAGAAAATAAGTTATCCTTGGGGCTAAGATTGTTACATTCTTTTTGACAGCTGAATCAATAATTTTGTTATCATCCCCTTCTTCGGTTGAAATATTTTCATAAAATTTGTATAAATTCAAAATTTTCTTTTAAAAAAAGTTCGGAATTTGACGTTTTCGAGAATAATTTTATTAGTACCAAAAATTAATGGTTATTTTTTTTCCAAATTTAGGCTTTTTATGTCTAAAATCTTTATTATATGGGTTGCTATGGTTTCACTTCAAATATCTTCATTATATGCAAAGTCATTATAACCCGCTAATATACTGGCACTATATGATGATGATAATAAAATATAAATCAATGATTTTTTTTATCTTAGTGACACGAATTTACGATAAAAAAACAAATATTTACCTCACGCAACTGACAAAAGCAAAAAAATGTGTTTCCAAAACACGATATCTAGACATGTTATGAATTTTTTCCTCGTACAAATTTTTATTGATATTTAAACTGCGCAGCATAGTAACAGTTGATAATACTAGCAAAATAAACATATGCAAAACATTGAAAAATATATTTTATTATTGTATAGTGGTTTTATTTTACTCGCACAAAAATTGTAAATTGATCGATATTGCGAATTAAATATTGACACTTTATTTATTCACATCATTTATTTCACGTATTTAGTTTCCTCTTAACCCCCAGAGACGAGAGCTTTTTTCAATAAAAAAATAATATTTTTTAAGCCATATTGAAGTCACGGATAACTCTTATTCCCAACAAAAATTAAAAAAAAAAAAACGCAAAGTCGTTGTATAGAAACTCCGCAACTATATGGCCATCCCCATCCTTTTATTACCGTGTAATATTGTGTACGGACAGTAGTAAGGCCGAGCGTGACTGTATGGGCACGCAAACATTCGGTGTTGAAATATAGCTAAACGTGAATTTTTTTAAAAATATTTACAATTTGACCTCTTTAGATCAACATAATTTCAATACAAATATATTAGCAAAATAACTGTAAATAATTTGATGTTTTGATAAAAAAATAACTAACAGTTTCAAAAATTTTATTAAAAAAAAACGGAAATTCAAAAAATCGCATGTGCTTTTGGTGGCCGTTTCTGTCCCCGCAGCTGATGACTAACTGAAGTCTGTACCCTCCTTAACCAAATATGAGTAAAAGCAACGATATTCAGGTAGAAAAAAGATGAATAGTGGGATCAATAGACAACGGTGTTTACTGTGACCATATGGTCACGCTATTCCTTGGAGAGTAAGTGTTCTTTGCGAAAGAATGAAACCATGCCGACTCTCAATGTAAATGAATTCCTGATAGAAGTCGCAGTTATAGTTGATGAAGATTTTTTTGTGGGCAGTAAAACTAATATTTAGGTAGTCGCTCTTTCGAATAAACGTTTTTATGATCGGGTAAGGAGTTGGTAGATGAGAAAGGATTAGAAACAACCAAGACGATGTATATTTATATAAATCAATTTACGAAGGATTCAGCAATTCATGTCCGTGACTTGCGACTATTGCTAAGACTAAGACTAAGTATTCATTTTTGAATAAAGCTTTTTTTGTAATTTTTAAACGATTTTCGTACCGCTGCGCTGATCCCAATAATACTTTTTAAAATAATACCACTGATTTTAATGAAAATATATTTTTTATGTTTCTATTATTATATAAGAGTAAATATCTGCTTAAGAAAAAAAATAACCGACCGAATTAATCAACCGAAAAGCGTATTTTGGAGTATTCAAAAATCTAAAAAAACTCAGTTTTAACATATTTACTGTTTTTAAGTAGTAATCTGTTGATTCTAGTAAAAATGTATTTTTTTTAAATCCATTTCCGCTACTAATGTGAAGCATATGGCCTCATAATGGAGGTATCTCAACAGAAGTTTTTTCTACAAGAACTATCTGTTACTCAGTCGCCCAAACTTACTTTTTTTCTAAGTGAGTTGTAGAGAAAAAAGGATAAGGCTAGAACAGGATTAGTGGTTGACTAATCGCTATTGCTACACCCAGTTATTAAAGGCTGAAAAGGATGTGAAGAAAAGAAATGATTTGAATTGACATCACAAACACCCAGTCTTCGATCACAACTTTGAATTGAATAATTCTCAAATTCACTGTGATCTCACCGGGAATCAAACCCAGACCTGCGTGATCGATAAAGCAAGCTCTAACCAAATGGGCCACAGCAGGCAACAAAGGCATTTCATTTATAAAATTAAAATATATTTATTTTTCAATTTTATAAATAAAGCTTTTCTAAATTGAAATTTACGTATAGTAAACCATTCTTACTATTTAAAATTAAACCTTTTTTCACATTATTTCACTTAATTTAAATACAATATAATTTTCTACTTGCAACCCTTTAAAAGAACAAATGTATTACAAATAAATACTTTCCTCTACTTAGTAAGTTTACAAACATAACTCAATTTTCTAATACCATAATTCCTTTTATCCGTAATCAAATTGAAAATATTTTGTAGGAAATTAAGTGTTTTTTTTATTCTGTGGTAAAGTAATAAAATTCACATTGTTTAACAACCTTTTTCTGCCAGTTAGGAAGCATATTATTGTGTGGGTTTGTGGTATCGGTTGTCACCCTACAACAATAAGGGGGAGGAAGCTAAACCACAATCAAAAACATTGTTACATCTCGTTGTCTCCCAGAAAATGTAAACATGTTGTCCAGTGTTGTTTGTGAGTTTAAAAAATATAATAATAAAAAAACAATGTGAGAAAATAACTGTATTAAAAATAAAGACATCCGTTTGATGAAACTGTGATTATTTAAAAATATGCAAAGCAGGTAAACCAATGCAAAGTGTATTTAATGAATTTTATTTTATTATCAAAAATAAACTTCCACAGAAGTACAACTGAATCCAATATTGATTTATATTAAATAAATATTAAATGAGAGGTGCTTCCATCGCAGTAAAATCTCTGTACAAATTAGTTCTAAAGTATCTCTTAAAATAATTTCTGGCCGATAAAAATACATATTATCAGTAATGAATAAAAATTATCTGGAAATACATACTAAATGACAGATTTGATTTTATTACAAACACCTGTTTACAAAAGTTTTAGTATGCAATTGAACTGTTTCAGTTTATGAAAGAAAAGCGTTTTTGAAAATTATTTTAAAAGAAAAAAGTTATTTCTATATTTTCGCAATTTTCTATAGTTGCGTCATTGAAAATATTTGCAGTAGATAAATGATAAAGATTCTGTTATACCCGTCTAGCTTTGCGACAATAACACCAGTTGGAAAAATACCTGACACTTTTCTCGCGTGGAACGGTAAATATTTAACAAATAAATTGTGATTGTATCTGTGAGATTGTGAAATGAGATAACTGCACGCCCGATAAGAATTCTCACAGCTATGTACTTCGTTTAATTATGTCTCAGAAAAATAAAGCAATACAATATACTAGAAAAGCTATATTATTATTATACCATGTACGGGAAGAAAGATAACACTATCTTCGTAATGAATATTTTTATTTTCTTCCAAGTAAAATAATATAATAAATACAGTGTATAAAATACCATTTTCTATTGAGGATGCGAAGGTTGCCATGGCTTAGAAAAAAATAAATTCTCAGAATTAAATTAAATTTCACAGACTGCAACAAAATATTTTACTTGAATGTTTAAATGCTTAATTAATTTTGAATTTGTTATCCTTACTCATAAAAAATGTAGCGAAATCAATAAACAGTTTTATTGCTCTGTGGAGTAATAAAACAATGAATCTTGACCGATGAGACGTTATTTTAACTAAGACAATCTGCTCTGTGAAGGAATATTGGAAATTATTAAATGTCGAGATTGTATATTTTTCATGCCAGACTGATTTAATTGAATAACTATTACATTAAAAAAAGATCTATTTGCAAATATTTTCAACATAAGTCATTTTAGACTAGGATCTATCGTAGGAAAATATGGGTACAGTACGATCAGATTTCAAGGATGGTTTGTAAAATTATTGCTGTTAAAAAAATAATTTGACGATTAAAATATAGTTGTTGTGAATGGCCCATGATTGCAGAACTTAATAATAATTGAAGCCTTAAAATACTACCCCTCGATCAAAGTAAGTGATAATCCTTAGCTTTTGTAAATCGTCATCATTCTGAATCTACTAACTCTTTTAAAGTTAATATTGAGCTACATGTATAGTTATTTTATTCCGAATACGCCCTGTTTTACGATATATAATATGAGCAATGAAGTTGTAAAAACCATTGACTGTTATTTCATTCACCAAGCACGTTTTGTAAAATCAAGTACACAAACAATTGTGTCTAAAGTACACATAATGTGAAACAAAACCAGATATATCGGGAAAGACCTGAAATATTTGTCATTAGCAATTCTAAAATCTGCAACCTGTCACAATTTATTTTTAGTAATAAAATATTTTCATTTTAACTGCTTTGATCCTGTTGTTTTGACTGATATAAACACGAGTGAAAATAATAAGTTTTGATATTCCACAGTCGTCGCTTTTATTACATGCAACTTTCAATAAATTCTGATATACGTATTTATATGGTTAACAGGCATAATTTTTTTTAATACATTAAACAGTTAGGTTATGTATTGTGATGATATTAAATAAATTTAAGAAGCAGAAGAGAACGGTAACTCCTCTCGTAAAAATGATATATTTTTAGTGTAAAAGTTGACCCTAACTATGGATTAAGTACTCAAAATTCCTTTAACTATGTGTTTCGAACAGCGGCAAACTAAGTTTTAATTGCCAATATTATAGTTGACATCCGCCGAGCGGAAAGTACGTAAACAATATTAGATAGACGTAAGAGGGTTATTTTAATACTTTATTAGTGTTATAGTTAAAAATAGATATTTGAGGTATATGAAATTATTAGTTTACGGTTGTTTTCGAAACTTTAATAATCTGAACAATATTCTTCAGTTGTATTGAACTGTTGGTAAAATAATAATAAATAAATCAAGCTCCATTACTATTATATGCCTTATAAATTCATTGATAGTAATTTAAAAAAATGTATTTTTAATGAACTGACTGTGAGTTTTAATAGATTTGAAGTCAAATATTTTTGTAATAATAAATGTTTAATTCTAAGTCACTATTTACATTATTTCTCAGCTTTTTTAGGTAGTTAATTTTGTATACGCGTTATTCAGAAAATAAAAAAATATAAAAAGTCCTTAAATACAAAAAGCTGATTACCTAATATTTTGCGATATTACAGACGTAATACTTATGAAAATAATACGAATATACCAATATTTTTGTAAATTAAAAACAATCAAAATACCGCAATTCCGGTTTTTAATAACGTTATTGTCATCTCTTATTTAAACATACTAAATTGCTTTATTTTAATTTTTAAATGAAGTTTTATCTTTTCCATTAAATCAAGCGCTGGCTTTACCACCAGCAATATTTTTTCTGATAGCTGTATTTTTTTATGGAAAAAGTCAAAGCCTAGCTTTAAACTTTTAATTAACGGCAATATTTAAAATTGTCATATTAATTTCAACATTGATAAATCCTTCAGTTGTAATAGTATACAACTGAAGGATTTATCAATGTAGAAATTTTAGAGCGTTTAGCAAATCAAAGTAAAATACTTGTATGCATATATGCGCCGTTGAAAGCGAATATGTTTAGTTATTGTGTAATGAATTCCACAAATGTTCAATATATGGAAATGCTACTGTATTTTTTTAATATATTTGACGGGTAAATATTTTTTTTTTTATTTCAATCAGTGAATTTTGTGATATACCTTTATCTTAATAAAATATGATTATTTATCTCATGTAAATGCGAATAAAACAGATCCATTATAATAACAAACACACAATGGATATTTTTATAAAACCATCGGTATAATGCGCAATTTCAATTTGTATAATGTACTCTAAACATAATATTTAATAGAATACCGTACAAGAAAACTAAATAAGAATACATGAAGGGTTACTTCATTAGGCTTAAGCAACGCCTTAATAAGAGTAAATGGTTACTTTACCCGAGGAAACAAATGGGAAGTTATTACTCCGTAAACATTTATTAAATAAACCAAAAAGGTTGGTAATACCTTTTAAGCCTACATTGAAACATAAATAAAATCAAAAATTTAAGGTAATATACATCTATTTTAATCATCTTCTCTCAAGTATTTTTTATAAATATAGTATAAAGAGTAAGTGGAAGAAAATTCTTTCAATACATATTATTAATATAATAGATATAATATAATAATAAAAAAATCGACAAATCGTTTTCAAAAGTATGTCTTAATTTAGAATAGTTGAAAATATTACATGAAAAAACGTACGACAATCAATAACGCATTAAAACATCAAATAATTAAATAAATACACGGATAAATGAAAATTTAATCAATGAAAGAAACATGAAGACTTTATTATATTTAAAAAGATTTACATGTAGCAATATTGGTAAAAAAAATAACTTTTGTTGTTGTTAAGGTTGAATGTATTATTATATCTGTTTTACTTTCGATGGATTCGGCGGTAACTTTGTGGAAGTTCATTTTAATATAAAATAAAAATAACTTTGATTATTCCACGTATTGTGTATCAAAATGTGACACGTGTTTTGCGTTTTTCAGAGGCATCCTCAGACAACTACTTTCGCAAATGTTTGCTTAAGTACGAATGATTTTAATTTTATTTTTTAGATAATCATTTCTTAATGTAAATGTCATTTGTATTACCATTATCGTTTGTTTGTTTTTCTATCATCCCCTCCCATTTTATTTTGATCTTTATTATAATATATCAGAATAGTAAAATTAAAATCATTCGTACTTAAGCAAACATTTGCGAAAGTAGTTGTCTGAGGATGCCTCTGAAAGAGGCGAAACACGTGTCACATTTTGATACACAATACGTGGAATAATCAAAGTTATTTTTATTTTATATTATATCTGTTTTCTTCGTTATTCTGAACTCAATAATCCTCAATTTTACGCGGTCTCCTTTTGCGTGGTCTTGAACACGGTAGAACCCTTATATAGCGTTTACGTCGTAGACTCTACGTATTCATCGCTTATTTGGATTTATCGTCATTGCTTACTTACCCTGCATTCATCTTTCTTCTAAGAGGTCTGTCTAAGAGGTAAGGATTCTAGTTTAAGCGAGTTTAAATCAATGTTTATAATTTACTTATTTAAATTTAAGGATAATGAGTTGATATCATTTTGAAATCTGAAGAGATTCTCTCTACAACAGTAAACCAAAAATACAATGATATTTAGTATTGCCATTCACTCAAATTAATAATGAACCCTAATACGAATAATGTGCACGCTTACTGCAATACAATGTATTCCTTATTATAAATACATACTGGAATGCATTATGGATAGTTAACAAAGCAAAGCTTGTCGCAGGATCAAATGATAATTGGTTCAATTACTGTTATGTGTCTCATTGAAACACGTGATGACGACATTCTGTGTCTCATTTGCGGACATTGTTTCGGTAAACGGATTAGATAATCATAAACTATTTGGATAACATTACACTGCTATTTGTGTAATTTGAATACTTGGAATATTATTCCAGAAAATCTAATATGAATGTAATTTTCAGCGTTTGAAAACTTGCTCGTAAAAATAAACGTTTGTTCGAATCTTGCACGGATTAGATTGAACAGATAATTGTTAAAAATATATATAAACTCATATGCTTCAAAAACCGAGAAAATCGAAAAAACCCACAAGAGCACACTTTTTTGTATTTTTTTTTTACCATGTCCGCTCCCAATATGGAGCATATGGACTCCTAATGGAGTTTATCTCAACAGAAATGTTTCTACGAGAACTGTTGCTCAACTCTTTTTCCAAAGAGAGTAGGAATAGAAGGAAAGGGCTAGGACAGGACTAGTGGTTAGCTAATTGCTCTCGATACGCCCCGTTCATAGGATAGGATGGGTGGGAGAGGGTTATTCAAGACATCACATACATCCATGCCTTTGAACAGAAATTCATAAATCAATTGAAAAATCAATTTATAAAACTCCCCGTAAAAATTTAAAAATGACCATGAATACTTATCGCAAGTAAAAAGTAGCAATTTTTTAAGATGCGAAATATACTATTACACCAAACAAAAAACTGATCGCCGATTGCTTTTTTATATCACATGATTCATTAAAAAATGTAAGCTTAGAAACATGTGAGTGATCATTGGCAGTGGTTTTAACAACGTTTAAAGTTAATTTGAATACCCAACTATTGTCGATGTTATATGATGCATTAAGATTTTTTGGTATACTTATATTCAAAATATCACGAATGAATATTGTGAGTATCGATACCAAGCCTCTTGTATATTTGTATTAATTTGTCGATACATCTGCAGCGCAACAACAAAAAACACACACACAAAATCATGCTCCGTTATTATCGAGTCTCCCAGAAAGAGTGTGAGATTTTTTAAATTCACTTTCTCTTCATATCAGTGTATGTATCGTTCATACACAAAATGTTAAGCCGATCGTGGCAGGAAGCACCATTATATAAAAAAGACGTTCTTCACTAGTATTTTGAAACCATTGTGTATAATAACCAAGGGTATAAATAATAATGAATTTCGGATATTAACGTCCAACCACACCGTGCCGCTTTCTTCAAATGATGTTTTTATGAACTGAGTCCACAATTTAATTACATTTAGGGTGTTCACTGTGAAAAGGCATTATATCCAAAAAATAAAATATACATTTGTAGTACAAATCTCTATTGTATATTTTGACCACAACCTTATGTTGAATAGTAGAATTTATTTATTGTCATTAGCACTTACCATATGATATTCTCGGTTGAAAAGTCAAAGGTTTAAGTCCCCCAATCAATATTTATTTGCTGATGATGATTTATTAAAAACAAATTGTGTTTTTTTTTAAAGCGGTAAGTTTGTTGAAAAAAACGCATAAAGATTCTGCATCTAACTAAAAAAATAAGTTAATTTCTAAGCACATTATAATTGTGTATCAAGTGTTAATAATTATTTTACTTCACGTTATTATCAGCTAAAAGTGAATGGTTCTAAGCGACCGCCAGAAAAAAAAAATTGATGTCACATTCAAGATTACCTTTTGCTACATATTATATAAAATAAAAAAACATTTGACTATCTTTGAAGAGGCATAGAAAAATCTTTTTCCAAAAGTTTTACGTACAACTACGTTACTTCTTATTGCTTGCGAAAAAAGATAACTATGTATTTTAATCTTTACTTTATTTAAATATTAATGTAACTTATTTAATAATATATTGGGAGATATGTTAATACTTTACACGTCATTACATTATTTCCATTAAAATGTCTTTTTAAGCTAGTTTATACTAAATAATTTCAAGATTATAACTTAATGAAATTAAATGTCGCACAAATATGACTTTCGACATGTGTTTATAAGATAGAAAATAATATAGTCATTTCGATGTAATAAGAGAATGTAAATTACTGCGCAATTTCCGTATAAAATAATAAGCAGTTCAAATTAAATTGCTTTCTTAGCACTATATCTCAGAGGGGAATTATGTTTACAAAAGACGGGATATTATTACTTCAGCAAAAACGCAACATATCGCGTTCTTAACGACCCCTTAAAAACTATAAATACAAAAAAAAATATCAAAACTCATGCACATATTATTTTAAGAAAAACTTATTGTATCTTATTTGTGTTTTATTTTGAATCCATCAATACATCAAGAAATGTGTTGACAGCTCACGTCTGCTAGTACCACGTGATAAGAATTTGCTCCAGTTCATTGAAACACGTCTCCTTATAAACCATCTTTTATTTTTAGTACAATCAACTTTTTATAGAATTTATTGAATTAAAACTTGACAGTCCTAGTGACCACACATTTTGCATGCTTTGCCTTTTCAACTAGATTTATTTCAACTTGTTAAATTATTTACGTGCTTAACATTTTTTGATGGACAAAATTCAGTTTTATAACATTGCGACTTCACTTGTTGTGACTTGTTTTACAAACTGTGACATCTGTTTTGCCTTATCAAGATGCATCGTCAGACAGTTCGTCAGCTTAATAATTTGTCTGATGATGCTTTTTAAAGAAGCAAATTATTATCACAAAAAGTGGACTAACAATTTTATCAAATTAAATTTTATATTATGCGTATTTGACCATTTTGAGAATCACAGAGTTTTATAAAAAGCGCTTAAATAAATTCCAAATCATTAGTTTTGCCGAATTAAGGTTTTGAATAATGTTTCGTGCACCATTTTGTTTTTCTAAAGATCTTTTTTGCTGATCCATTGCATTTAAAAAAAACCCACTGCTATATGATTATAATAAAATGAAAATATGGCTTGCATTGCAATACCTGTATTACTGAAAAAGGTATTTTTGATCCGTTTTTTATATTGCAAAAAAACAGTATTTCAGTATTGAAAATAAACCAAAAAATATTTTTTAATGTATCATCATGTATAAATACTTGATTAAATTTTAGTGAATCAATTGAAATATTTAAATTCTGGTAAGAGTTTGATAAATATTGAAAGGTTCTATAAAAAAATATGAGCCATGCAATATTGTATTATTATTGATTTATTTATGAAATTATCCGTTTATAATTACGATATATTTATAAATGGCAGTATTTTAAATGATATATTAAAATACCGATAAAATTAAGTTCACGATCTCCACTGTCCGTATTTATTTAAACTTTTGGTAATAGTGGTATTGATAATTGGAATAACGGAATTGATATAAGTATTTGTCCGGCGTTGCAATGTTGCATTCAATAGTTTAAGATTTAAGATGTCAATTGTACTTAAAGCATTATTACTTTAATTATCTCATTGTAAATAAATCAAAAAAACTACCCAAGAATAAAATATATTTTTTATTTGAAATTATTGGATCCATAAACTATAAATAAATGTTTAATTGGAACAACGCATTTGCAATGATCAGGTATTTTTGCATGTGATATTTAAAACTTTTTTACCATCGTTGACTTCACGTTCATTTTTCTTATATGAAATGAACAAAAGCTTGTACTGCTATTGGCGTAGAACAATACGCCCTTATGTTACAAAGCAAATATTATTGTATCTTATACGAAGGAGTACAATGGAGTAAAAGACATCATACTATAATAGATGTATTGTTTATTTCAGTAAACATAATTTTGTAAAAAGCTTTTTATAACTTATAATATTATGATATATGACAAAATATAACGTTGTACAGTTAGAAATATAATTGCATTAGACTTATTTTTGTTTTGCGACAAGGCTTTCTCGTTTTTTTCAATGACGTCATATAATTTATTAAATTTATTATATAGACCCAGATTCATTGAAATATTGTAAAAATCATTTATAGTAATTTATTATGTTAAAACTTAGTAGGAGTTGTAGGTTGCAAAGTTATATTATCTTTGTCATATTGAAATAAATTTTTCATTTCACAAGTAAAAGCCACACAATGTCTGATTATAAGTATTGATTTAAACAAAAAATGTGAAGGCAATACGTTTTTAATAAATTAAAATAAAAAAAACCTTAAAATTTTAGATGTGTTCATCGGAAGCATTTTGTTGAAGTTCATTTTTAATATTTATAATTTTATGAAATTCAAATTGATAACTGAGTTATTCCCTAACGTGTTGAATATACATAGTATAACATTTTTTTGACCATGTCCGCTCCCAATGTGGAGCATATGGACTCCTAATGGAGTTTATCTCAACAGAAGTGTTTCTACGAGAACTGCTTGTTAGTCGGTTGCTCAACCTCTCCTTTTCCAAAGAGAGTGGGAATATAAGAATAGGGCTAGGACAGGACTAGTGGTTAGCTAATCGCTTTCGATACGCCCCGTTCATAGGATAGGATGGGTGGGGGGGGATTATTTCAAGACACCACATATATCCATGTCTTCGAACAGAAATTCATAAATCGATTGAAAAATGAATTTATAAAACTGTCCGTACCGGGATTCAAACCCGGGACCTCCGTAACCGAAGCCAACGATGTTGACCACTCGACCACATAGGCGACATTTTAACAGTATAACATTTTATTGTAAAATACCTTTACATTGAGTTATCATTACTGCGATTTAATGCGAAGACCGAATAAATACTAATTTTTCATATAAATAAACATATTTATCTAATGTTGTAAGCAATCGGATCTATCAATTGTTTATACAAGTTAACTAGCCTGTCACGTACTACAGCAATTGAAAGAATATACAAAATACATTTATCATTCATGCGATAAAATATTTTCACTAAATATTTTTTTATAAAATAATATATATGTATGTGCTACTTTACAAATTCTGTAACCGTTTGTTTTCTAGAGCTGACTAGAATTTTTATTTTCCTTGAGACACGAAACAAAAACATTTTGCACTTTATATTTTAATCACATGCTTTTCCAATATTTAAAGTTCCTTTTATGAGTATGTGTCGTATTACGAAACGTGTGCTTTTGAATAACTTTCCACCACCTCTTCGTTACAATAAAATCAAAAGAAGCCTCGCGGAAAATTCTGAGAAAACGAAGTGAGAAGCTTATTAAACGCCAAACATAATTTTTATTATTGGATTAGAAGAAACTGTTTTTCGTTTCATGAAAACGTGTAATACTATTTTTAATAAAAAGGGAATAGTTTTCACAACGAAAACTTTTCCACCGCACCTAATTATCGAGTATAAGTTTTATTTATGAAGTGCTCGATTAAATTTTGTAAAAGCGAGTACAAAAATATTGATAGAATTTCTACCCCAACATAACATTTATACTCTAACACTAACATATCACTTTTAAGGTGTTCACTGTTATGGTGGAATGGCATTATAATAAAAATAATAAGAGATTTTTAGTACTTTTTCCACAAAAAAAATAAAATGATCAGGACTGGTTTCGATCATCGCGAGCATTATCAACTAATAAGAAAAATATATAAACAGGGCTATTTATACAAGTTAGTTTATTTCATAATTTAAGATTTCGACTGAAAGTGCTTGGTGGAATTTTATATTAAATTTGAATCGTTCAAATTATGTACACTTCCACAGATTGTGTTACTAACAGTGACAGGTTAGTGACAAAATCTCTGGGAGTGTACATAATTTGAACGATTCAAATTTAGTTTATTTCAATTTAACTTGTATAAATAGCACTGTTTATATATTTTTCTTATCAGTTGATAATGCTCGCAATGAGCAAAACCGGTCCTGATCAAATATTTTTTTTGTGAAAAAAGTACTAAAAATCTTTTATTATTTTTTCTAACATATCATTTATAACTAGATTATACCTAACCAATAAGGCTTTCAATCACGGATCTCGTCCAATTTTGTGGTCCCGAAATCCAGAGATTGTGGTAATAATAATCGGGATTGAGAAAGTTGCGTAGAAGAAATACACAACATGTTTAATGCATAACTTATAATTTTTTATCATCAAGCTTTGAAAGAGTTTTCAAAAACAAATTGAAAATTTAAGAACGGGTTGAATAAATGATCAGATATATTTATGACGCTTAAGAAATACGATCTTAAGTTTTTTCGACTGTTAATTTTACTTCATTTTACAATAAATGATTAATTTGGAAAGCAAACAGAGCGTAAAAACACAAAGTTCGCTTTAAAGAATCGATTAATTAAAAATAGCTAACGAAGATAAAAGCTGGAATTTATGATTGAAAAATATACTTTGACTTATTTATATGATTGGATTATTTTCCAATTTCCTAAAAATAGCTTTTCAATCAAGTCGCTTTTATCCAGATTTCAAACTAATTAATTTTCCGTAAATCGATCAAGTAACATTGTAATTAATGTTGAAAAAATAGAGAAAATAACCTGATATTTTTAAATAAACCAATTAGCCGCCATTTTTATTGTCATTCTGTAATGCCGTGTTTTAATAAACTATTGCATGATAATCAATTATTCTTTTTCAAGGGTTTTCAGCTAAAAAATATCATATTGACAATCGACAAATGGATTCTGTATCCACACAAAATTTAAGAAATCAAGATTTACTGATATCTTACTATTACGTTTCGATATGAAAGAATATTTATTTGATTATATATATGTTATGGAAATTAAATTTGTCAAATGTTTCACTCCACTCAGCTTAGAAATCGCTAGCGTAGGGGATGTAAAATATAAACACAGTTTGTTGCCTATTTAAAAAAATGAAAACTTTTTAGAAAGAGCGTTTTTGCCAAGCATGAATTAAAAAGCTTCATAAAGCATGTATTTTTTCTGTTACAGAATTCGCTGTCTCTTGGAGCGAGACGCTTAGGCGCATATTCCCTTGGCACAGTTTATCGAGAAAGAAGAGGTGATCCAGCAATGGTACATCAAGTTGTAGATCGTAAGTGAAAAGAGAAATATGATAAATAATATATTTTTTAAACATAAACATACTTGCTTTAAAAGATATTCAAAATAAGTTCTTAAAAACCAAGCCACTGATATATAATCTTTCCCAAAGTCGGATGGTCTTGAGATTTGTCCAATCAGTGATGGAGTGATAGACCATAACAGGGGTGGGGAACCTTTTATTCTCTAAAGGCCGCATTCATTTTTCTGATTCGACATAAGGCCGCAGAAAACATTGACTAGGGAATCTTTGTCCGGAAACAAGAATTTACGGTCAGAATATGTCAGAAATTTAAGAATTTACATACATTTACAGAATTGGCCAAAAGGCCGCAGGTTCCCCATGCCTGGACTAGAATATTCGATTGGAATCATTCATTAAATAATCTACAATCAGTAAAAGACTTGATGTCTGAATTAAATGTTGAATATGCACTATATATAAATGAGTTCACTAGACAATACGATTGAGAATAATTATCAGAAGACAATGCCATTTGTATTTTTTTTTTTGGTTGTGGCTTATCTCTGTTGCATAAATTATATTTAAGGTATCCTGTGTCGAAAGTGCAAAAATAAATCACTGTTTTGGTCAGAACCAGTTTTACTCATCACGAAAATTTCTAATTTCACATAATAAAAATATCACTGTTGCGTTTTTTAAATTCGCTGTGTTTTTTTTCCAAAATAAAATGTTTCGTACTGAAAAACAATTACAATGTTTAACATTGATAATATAACATAATCGCACACACTTGTAAAGTAATTCTAAGTCTTATATCATGATCGTTTTTTCTTTTGTGGATGCGGTGAATTGTAATATTTTTTAAAATGCAACAATCCGATTTTGTGTAAATATATGCACACAGTAGACTTTGAAAGCAAAACGACGATATTCAATTACTAGAAGGTTATTTATACTTAACTTTTACTTCAGATTCAGTAAAAATGTATGCCCTGTATTAATGTATATTCTTATCAGTTGGAAGTGTTCATGATGAGCGAAAACGGTCCTGATAATATTAAATAAAAGTAAAATTAGCACGATAAAGTGTTAACTTTTTTCAATAAAAAATGTTTATTATAACAGAATACCAACAGACTTTATTAATAAAAATTGGAACCTTAATTCACTTGATTGATTTGACTTTTTTTAAAATATGAGTAAACTTAATACAAACTATTAAAATTAAAACTATATTGTTAGTAACTATATAGATTGATAGATAAATCAACGCTGTTTTATATTTTATATGTTGTTAGTTAAAAGTTTAATGGGTCTGTTTCTAAAATCGTCGCTCACACAATACATGATTATATGTCTGTTAATCAAACGAAATTAAAATAAATTTACCATTCTCAACTTGAATATAAATACAATGAAAATGAAAAATAGACCTTAAAGATTTTAATAAGATACTGGAAAAGCAATTTCCGCTCTCCGGATATTTCAAATTTTAATTCAAGAATTATTGCTTCCATTAATAAAAAGTTTAAATAGCGTTTTTCATTCTTTTGTTTTTTCAATGGAAAAAATGATACTCAGACCGATTTAATATTTGATTAAGTAAAATTAAACAAAATAACGATTAAATTAATAATACGAGCCATTTAAAAAGTTACGCGGCTTTAATTCGTATAATATTAGGATTTTTCCCGAACATAAATTCCGCATTTATTGAATTGACATTTACTTGGTAGAACTCCATTTTAATTAAGTAAAAATTATCAACGTATTTAGCTCTACATTTTTTTATAAAATGAATTGATAGCTATTTCGGCGTGCGTCATTGTCAGAAATATACGCGATGGCTCACGCCGAAATAGCTATAAGCTTATTTTATAAAAAAAATTTGGAGCTAAATACTTTGATATTTTTTACCTAATAAATTCCGTAAATGTCTTCTCCGTACAAGATAACTTTTAAAGATTATTCCGTATACAGAAACTTCCGTATATAGAAAACTACAAACACAGAACAATATTCCATTGAATAAATACATTTTTTTGTTTTATTTTAATGTTAAAGTGGTGCTAAATATTTATTATGCTGAGAACACGCAAATGATTGAATAGTATACATATTTATATAATGCGTATGCTTAAATTTATTATTATGTATAGTCTGTCGAATGTAAATCATTAAAATGTTTGGAATATTCTATGTCCAAATTTTTTTATGAATGTAAGTTTCTGTGTACGTAAAAGTCTTGTTTGGACAAATCAGTGTACAAAATTATCTTAAATGGAGAATTTGAACTAAGAAGAATTTTGTGCGAAAGAATCACAAAACAATCAAAAGTATACGAGTCAATTTGAATTTGGTTGAAAGTTTTATTATTAATGTCATATTATCGTAACTTTAAAAGTTCAACTTGAGTGGAGAATGACAACGCGTAATTACTTTAAAATGAGTTTTGACTCAAAAAATATTGTCTTGAGAATTAGTTTGCTTAAATTTTTGGACTTTATGATAATTGGTGACGAGATCGTGGGCTTGAAGCTCGTAAATAATACTTAGTTTCATTCAATAAATGGCTCTGCATGTTTATAATTTCTCCGTTTCGCCTTACTCATCACTAATCCGATTTTTCTGAACACCAATTTGTTATTAGTCTTTAGCTTATCCGAGAAAAGATTTTGACTTCCTGGCATCCAACCACCAGGTCTCAGGAGTTTAAATGCTTCACATTGGAAGCAAACCTGGATAAAAATACGATATTATTTATTTATTTATGTATTGTTTAAAAATTAAAAGTACATTACAGCTGACGCCAATTCATCATGCACTTGACAAATATAATGATAACAAATAAAAAAAAACATCACATAATACATCAAAATCAATAAATAAAATAATAAAACTCAACAAACAGTTCACAAATACTGTCACTAAAAATGTTCACTCCTCAAGGCAATGAGTTGATGACCCTTGGAACTGGCGACTCATACTTCCTACGCTAGGAACGAGTTTTTATAAAGCAAAATTTTTGGTAACAGTTTCGCCCACATAATAATAAATATTTTTTATTTGTCTCACTACCATGTGTATGCAGCCTATTTTTTTATGGCCGTCTTCCATAATGCAACAAATCAACAGGAAAAGCGACAAATTTACTCATCATGTTTCTGTCCCGATATAGATCTGTACGGGACCAATCATTTAACCGTACACTATTATGCTTAGGATAGAAAAGGATAAAAATAAAACAAGAAATTCTACTTACTCACTATGTGGGTGAATAAATTAACAAACTACTGAGACGTCATTTGGATAATCCACCCAATGATAGAAGTTTCAACTACTTTATGATGTAGCTCTATTACCTATAAATATTATCCTCTTTTGTTTGTTATATTCAAGGATGACCATTCAAAGCTTTGAGTGTCATAAGGACATGTCACTAATGACGATATTCAAACTCGAGAATACTTATAAATTCCCCAAAGCTTAAAATTACATATTGTGGTGTAAATAAGTTCGCTATAATACTAATTGCAAAGATTGTTTTAGAATTTAAATTTAACGACTAAAGTTTATTTTACTAGTTTGCCATAACACCTACAGTAAAAAATGTTGTGCTTTTTAGCCCTTTCTGTGCCGCAGATATTTGATCCAAATGTGGGTCACAATATATCATCAGATAAAAGTGTGTACCTTTTGTAATACAACCATTAGAATTGTAATAATACTTACTTAATTTTGATTAAATATAACAAAGAACACAAATATAATAATAAAAAAATGAAATTGGAAAAAGTTCACTACACTGCTATAACAGATAACTTATTTAACCCGTAACATGCCATCCTAAAAAATCACGTTCCCTGCCATGATGGCATCTCAGTTTCACTGTTTATTGACAGTATTTAAACCTAAGTTAGAAGCAAAAAAATAATTTAAAAAATGTATATATGCTAGAATACCTAAAATGATAAATACTTATTGACAGTATTAAGAGAAATATTGAATGATTTAATGGCTCAACTATTTACGATTGCATCATGGGCAAGGAGGTGTTCACTGAGTTTGTGGTAACTGTAAAAAAAGAAAAAATATATTTATGCCTCTTGGTTTCAATAAATTATTAATGTCATAAATACAAATATTGGTATGTGTACTAAATTTAAAAAATGAACTTACATATAATCACAATTAAACTCAAAATATTAATTTGATGTCGGTTAAAAGTATCTAGTATCAACCCTTTTTCAAATGGACTAGTAGTACGAGATATTTTGTATGCGGCTCGGAAAAGGTTATTATTTTTAAAAAGCGTGCCTAGATAACAAAATACAAAATAATTTGTTAAGATAAATGTGGGTAATCTTCTCGCTAAAAAAATATACGCAATAAAACAAGAACGTGTAAGTAGTGTATAAATTTGAGTCAAAATTTTATTTAATGGTACCTACTTGGTAGAGAAGGCAAACGGAACATTAACCGAGTTTCTAAAAACAAGTACAGTGTGACAAGATGCAATTTCAGAAATATTTAGAGATACAAATATGACTTTAGATGAATGTTAAAATCAAAAATTGTGAAATACTGCGTAACAACTAGTTTTGCATACACATTTATTTATATAATATATAAATTAGAAAACATAAAAGAATATAAATTAGAAAGCTGGAAAATATTTTAATCTAATATGTATATAAAAATAAATGTTTGTTCATATTTTATGCGTTGCCACACCGGTCATCCGATTGAAATATAACTTTGACAAAATTTTTGCTTGCACATCCGGAAAGATTATAGGCATAGTAAAATTTACTTAAAGTAGGTCTTATACATACAAATTAATTTGTACAGTAGATATAAAGATGTCTGCCTTACATTTCATTTTTACAACGTATGATTGCACTTGCGCGAAGATTATAGTAAAATTAACTAACAGTAGGTGAAGCGTGTGTCTTTGGCAGCAAACGTCAAACAGAATAAAAAGAAAACATGCACTCCAATAAACACAATTAAAACACAAACAATTTCTTTCTTTGAGTGGTGTTGCAACGCTAGCCGGGAACTAGCTAGTAAAAAATTAAAAAAACATCAACACGTAAAAAGATTCTTAAATACATTCTTCAATTTTAAAGGAATTTTATTATTGGCTTTAAAATATGTTGATAAAGTATCGATCATTATTCTTGAAAAAAAGACTATATCTTTAATGTGTCATTTGTATATTGATCTTTAGTAGTGGGAGAAAGTTTAATACATTTGAAAGTACTGCACGTTGCATTGCACGTGTTTACATGTTGATAATCGATATATGTGTGCAACTCGGCTTGTCCGGATATCATTTGTAGAATTAGTGTAGCATTCAATACGGTGACAAATCGATTTTCGATGATAAAACCCTCCAGAGACAAGAGCTTTTTTTCGATAAAAAAAAATATTTTTAAGCCATATTAAAGTCACAGATAACTTTTATTTCTAACAAAATTAAAAAAAAAATCGTTGTATAGAAACACCGCGTGAGTATATGGTAATTCTCGTCCATATATTACAGTGTATGGAAAGTAGTTAGGGTGAGCGTGACCGCACGGGTACACAAACATTCGGGGTTGAAATATAGCTAAACGTGAAATTTTTGAAAATATTTACAATTTGAACTCTTTAGATCCATATAATTTCAACACAAATATATTAGTAAAAGTACGGTAAATAATTTTATTTTTTGATAAAATAATTATTTACAGTTTCAAAAAGTCCATTAAAAATAAACGGAAATTCAAGAAATCTGTGTGCTTTTGGTAGTCGTTTTCTTCTGTTGGTCTTTAAGTCTGTATCCTTTTTAACCAAATTTGAGTAAAAGCAACGACATTCAGGTATAAATAGGATGATTAGTGGAATCCTTTAGGGTTGCTTAAAACTGTCTTTTGAACAAATGTATGTCGGATTCATATAATATATTGACGTTTTTTTTTTAGAATGTGTGCTTATGGCCTCGGACCCCGGTGAATATTTCTACAAGTCCATGTCAGATGAAGATTCAACCTGTGCAATCTATTTGATTACTCATCCTTCAAAACGTATTGAGCTCACCTTCAAACTCCTTGATGTGCCATGTGAAGCCGCTGGGTTAGTCTCGGTAAGCATAAAATATGTTTTTCTCTTATGTTTATATATATTAAACAATATTTCCATGGAAAAAATACCGTGACCAAATCGAAACCACCAACAGCTTAAATCGTTTCGTAAGATTTCGATGGTTGGAGTATAAAAATAAACAGACAAATCCGACTACCTATTTGCTTATAACTTAATTACTTGATAGAAAATCAAAGTGTTTGTTTTACCCGTATACTATGTATAATTGATTCTCAGAATATGCTGTTAATCGCAAACGAAATTCTAGATTACTTTGGAATTTATAAGGTTTTATGTTTGTGTGAAATGACAAATTTATTTATTTCTATTACTGAGTTTATGGAAACTTGTTAAAAATATCAAACGATATTTATTTTAGTCACCAATACTAAAATCATTATAAGAAGCTCATGTTATTTTATACATAATCATTTAAATTTCAGCTTAATTGCTTTAAATACAATTTAATAATATCTCGTATTTTTCCGGTCGGAATTTATAGTACATTGGTCAGAATTTATATTAAATGGTCATAATATATCGGTCACTGTAAATAGTCATAATTTAAATGAAATTTTAAAAAAAACTAACCCAACCTAACCTAACCAAAATGGTTGTAAAATTTTCTGTCCGTAGATTATTTTTATTCTGACAAAAAATTGATTTAAATTCTGACCATTTAATTTGTTCTCTTTAATAATCCCATATTTGTCAATGTTCATGAAAAAGTTAATTCATTACATTTTAATATATAATTTTTAATGTATCTTGTTAGGTGGTAAGAAATAGATTTAAAGGATGCTAGAATATATGATAAGATGTATTGTGTATCTCTTATTAAGCCAGTATAGAATGCTAAGATAAAGTGAGCATAATTAAATTGCGTAAATCAGCTATAAACTAAAATTTAAAAAAAGCCAAGAACTTAATAAATACATTGTTATTTTTTTTAACCAATAATGAGATTCTACCAAGTAAACCGCAATTAAATCAATATATTTTTGTGATGCTTAAGAACAGGAATTAATGTATCACATCGTCATTCTCAATTCAAGTTATTGCGAAATTTTCAAATCGCTTACATTTTTTTTATTTATTGATTTTAAATTTACTTGGTAGAACTCCATTTTAATAGGGTAAACATATTAACGTATTTTAGTTCTACAGTTTTTTATATTTTATGCGTTGATAGCTATTTCGGCTTTTTTCCATCGTCAGAACTATGGTTAATTTAAATTTTGCTCAGCTATATAAATTGGCTCCGAAGAGATACAGAATGCATCATATTATTTACTCTTACATACTAATTCAAATTATTATAACAATATTGCACTTATTAAATGTGATTCTAGCGTTTCAAAGAACAATAAGCAGTCAGGGGTTTTTTAAAACATTAATTAGGATAATTTAAACTGATATTTATTATTAATTATATTACGTTAAATTTATTAACTATGGCTTTAGTGTTTCGAAAAACAATAAGCAATATGGGATTTTTCAAGTTAAATTAGGAAAAATTATATAGATATTTATTATTAATAACATTACGTTTAGAAAATGTTTGGAAACGCCAACCCCACGCTCCCCCCACTACAGATATTATATTTACGAGGAAATATAACTTTTGTTAAATTGTTATATTCTGTAAATTATTTTTTTTACTTAAGCTTTTTGCTACATGATGTTTTTAATAAAATATTAATATGAGTTTATTATTTGAACGAAAGATGAGATAAACTCGAAAAAACACCGAATCGTATTTGCTTCCTAAAGTAATATCATTTTGAAATATATCAAACAAAATTGTATTTTATTCATGTAAGTTCATTTTGTTTCTCTAGAAAAATATGCAAACCTTAATATAGAAAGCAAATTATTGATGAGAGAACACGTTTCATATTATAATCGCTTCGACAGCTTAGTAGCCTAATTAGTATGGCGTCAACCTTCGTTGTTAGATGGAACTGCGGCTATCATTTTTTTTTCATTTTTATATCATGGACATCACTGGCTTAAAACTGAAATGAAATTATATTTTTGATGGAAAATCTGAAGAGTTTGTATTTTGATGAAAATTAAAGCTTATTATTCGATTGCCACTTGTTATTCATTCCCGGACGGTTTCCAATGTTTAGTATTATTTAAATGATATTTGACACTTTCACGTCACAAGAAGACTTCAATGATTTTAGTTTAACAACGCAAACGTCATGAACAATAATGATTTATATGAAACGGCTAATTGGTGATTATTCAAAGAGAGCTTCAGTCAAAATTTATACAAGATATCCAAACCGTTTATTTAATTAGTAAATTAATTTTCTTTGTGATAATATTTAAGGTTCGTTAAATATAAAATAAATATTATTTTATAAAATAACACACATTTTTAAGCCTTTGGACAAATGAATCAAAATTATAATATTAAATTCAATTTCTAAGATTTATTATTCTACTGATTTCGATACGCGTTTTGCCATTTTGAAAATCATCTCTATACTGAATTAAATTTGAATAGTTCAAATTATGTACATTCACACAAGCTATGTCACTAACTGAATGACCAGTTTTCCATTTTTTTAGTTAAGCTAGATTTGTTTTTTTCAATCTATTATAAAATGTCTTTCCGTAATAAAGCTATTTGCCATTTTGTGTTTTTAAAATATTATCTCTACAAAAAGCTTTCCCATGAAATGTGTTATTATGCTGACGCATTGTTAGAATTAAGCAATGGTCGGAGTTGACAGAAATCGTTAGCAGTACTGTCAAAATGACATTTTCAAATTAAATTGTCATGCTTGTTGAGAGCTTAACCGCTGTCAACTAACGCTAAACAGATAATAATTTAATACATCTTCTCTACTAAGCAAACAGGAATAAATTCGCAATGAACTGAATTTATTTAGTCAAACTGTTATATAAAGATTTTTTTTAAATAATAAAAAAATAGGTTGAGTTAGAGGTGAGGAACCTTTTCATTTCTAAAGGCCACATTCATTTATATGATTCAACATAAGTCCGCAGTAAAGAAAACGTTGAAACCTTTTGATTTTTTTTTTATCAAAGTGAATATATATTGCATTATAAAATATATTCAGATTCATTTAAAAAAAAATGGCACAGTTAAAAAGCCTCATCAGAGCAGCCAAAAAACCACATGCAGCCTTTAAGCCGCAGGTTCTCCACCACTGGGTTAGGTCCTCATGCTATAAAGAGGCAAATGTAATATATTTTAATGAATCGCTTAAATTAAAAATAATTTTCTTTGAATTTTACTTCCATATTTGTTATCGTTCTGAGAAACACTTATGTAAATTTATTTAATGTATAGTATTTATTGTAATATAAATAAGGAACACAGTGGAACCGATAATATATTATTTATCTTAATTTTAAGATGTTTATTCTCAATACTTGGTGGAATGGCATTATAATAAAAATAATAAAACATTTTTAGTACTTTTTCTACATCAATTTAATTGGATCCGGACCGATTTCGCTTATTGTGAGCATTTGTCAATTAAAAAAACATGATAGGATCTTTTAAAGTTAATAAAAAACATTGTCAACAATTGTTGAAGTAAGAAAACAAGATCAACTATTGGTATTACAACTAAGCAAATAAATTATAGCAAAATACAAGAAAAATAAACTATAAATAAAAATTTGAAGACCTCTGTTGAAGTGATACAAAGATTTGTTAATATAAGTTTATGTAGACATAGTTTCGATGTAGACATAAGCCATAAAAGCTATCAATCATATATGCTAAAAATAATTGACACTTTTTCACCTCTAATAAAATAGAGTTCTACTAAGTAAATGTCAATTCAATCAGTAAAGAATTCAGTTCCAAAAGAACTATTGCTCTAAATAGTGATGCCGAAAAAACTTTCAACCAATCCGTAGAATTCTTATTTATCAAAAAAAAAAACAATTGAATATGATTTAATTGAAACGTTGAGATGTTTCCGAAATTTTACCACTGCTTAATAAAATCATTTGCTAAGCTACAAAAGTACAAACAAAAAATATATTTACTAAAGCGGCTTTGATAGAAAAATTGTGTTAATTATTTTCAGAGTATAATGAGTGATTAATCGCTAATTAAGCTTCTTAAAATAATTATATTTGTATCTTAGTAATAGAATTAATGCGATTAACATTAAAAACAATTTGCTTATGAATAATCTTGAAGACAAAAAAAACTTCAAATACAATATATACTCACGCAGAACAATCGTAGATTTTCTTTTCCTCCTATTCATATTCTTTCTAAGAATAGCTTCAGGGCTTAAGCTAAAACAAAAGACCACCACACTGTTCAATGTGCTTTAAAACAAATATATACATTATTCATTTCTGTTTCATGTTTAGACAGGGAGTTTATTTAAAAGGTTGAGATTGATGTCAAAGTGATAAAAATATTCAAAGAGAGTTATTTTGAGATTCAAATGAAATTTGCATGTTTTTAGGATGAAAATTGATGAGATATTACTCGAGACTTTTAGAATATTTTCTTCTTGAGGTCAAATTAACTTATTTTTAGACACAATTTATTGTGGATAACTTTAGAAGTGGTCTACATTGTATCTGTGGACCGAAAAATGGTATATGCTAAATTTACTACTTTCGCTAAGCTGATCTTGAAAACGAAATAGAATTGAGCGTGGTAAGCAAACTCTTGGTATTTTTTCAGGTCCATCTTCTATCCTAGTCTTTTTTGAAAACCAAAATGTTTAGGTATAGAATAAAAAATATCATCAAACTCAATAACTAATTGGCGGCAATAACGCAGTCAAAAAAAAGTTGTAAAGTAAATTATTTCCTGGCAAAGGAAGCTTTCATTTAACCCTTAAATGCATAATTTTTTTTTTTTTTTTTAAATAAAAAAATATTTTCATATACAATGGAAGGTGTGATTGCAGGAAAAAATAATTTAATTTTTTTTGATATATTTTTATCCAAAAACACTTGGTATTCTAAAAAATCAGCTAGGCATTAAAGGAATAAAACATTATTTTCATACAGTTTATGATAAACCGTGTTTTTTTATTGTGAAAATGTCGAAATGATGATGTTTATGTCGAAAATCAATGACCGACAAAACTCCAACTTGCTCAGTTGGAATGAAGACTATAATAGTTCTGCACGTGTAGACAAGACATCTATTGAATCAACATGAAGAGTAAATATATATTTTACCATTAGGTATAAGAGTAAAAGGTAAAATCGATTTCTGTTTTGCGATCTGTGTTTGTTTGTTTGTACTTTTATTAGATACCTATGCATTTAAGGATTATATTTTAAATCATTGAATTCATTATATTCTCTAAAACCAACTATTAAATATTATTTTTTAATTGAAAATATTTATTCGTGTGCGCTTAGTTTTCTTGAGTAATGTGTGATATTTTAACTATATTATATTAATTTACGTATATGTTCATATTGTCATTCTACAAAAAACAGTTAGCCATAATTCAATTATTCAGGGTTTTACAAAATATACAATAAAATAACTAGACAGCAGAATTTAACGGAGAGAGAATTATTGCCATGAATAAACAACTGTTTATCAAACCACCTCTAATTAACGTGGGAATTATTTTTCTCAATAATCCATTATTATATTTCTAGTGAGAATTTTTGTTTTATGTAAATTTTCATCACGCTATTTCAAGCTGAAATCCATTTCACCGCTGCCGATATTGACTCAATTAAAAGTTGTAAAGCAGAAATGCTTTGACGGAAAAAGCGCTGAAAATAGAAAGTGGTGATGCACTTCCGTCTCTTGCATCTGCATCCGGCATAAAAGGCCAAGCCTAGTCAATTAGCAGTGCATAGGTATGCTATCATTTGATATTCACCTACGCCATTTTCATAAATGCTCAAATGGTAATTCTCAAAATGTGGAAGCACTTGTGCTGTGTAAAATAATTCGTGACAAAAAAGCATTTAATTATAATCGATTTTTACAATTCCATAAGTTACTTATGATATGTAAGTCAAATATCAAAACGGTAAAACTTTTCTATTGGACCCTTAGTACAATAACGTGTTTACTAAACGTTTTTGTGGATTTCATATTATAATTTTAGGAAGAAAACACTATTTCAATGTGTATTTATTAAGCTCATTTCACTTTTACGAAACTTGTGGACATGTAAAATATTATATCGTATCAAACTCAATGATTCCTTAACTATCAATTGGCTCACTTCACTCAGAAGTTAATATGATAATATGATAAGCGCATGGGCTCGAATTGGACCGTTTAAGTAGGATTTTCATTATGTAAGTACAGTTTTATATATTGATACGGTATGATTTATAGGCATACGCTCTTACTACCACTTTTGTGATGAAAACTGGCAGACATTTAAATTTTTTAGTTAAATTAATTGTGTTTAATTTTTTTTATCATGTAACCAGTAATATCGATTGTTTATGACTTTAAATGGCAACATTGTTGAAATGATGGTGGAATGTGTCTTTTTAACCTCACTTGTGATTTTTATTTGGGTTAGGGCGATACGCGATTCATAAAAATGGCTTATCTGTAAACCCGACGTCGAGATGAAAGAACTGACCTTTTTCCATCCCGACAATATTTAAATTTAGTTTTGTTCTCTGCGCGCGAAGAATTTAGCATCAATTTCCTACCAACTTCTATAAAATCGTTTGTGCAAGCTAGGTATTATAATAATTATTGTGTATTGTAATAATATTGTGTGTGATTAAACTCTAATGATTCTAAATTCCTAATAAAACGTTTCCGTAACAGTGAGCGATATTTTTATTTATTTATACCTACTCGTTGTACATCGAGTTCATTCAAACTGTTATTGGTCTTAATGACTTTTATTAGCGATGAATTATTCTTGGGGTATAACATTGTGAACAAAATTAAAAAATTCTCACAATAAATGAATCTCGCTCAAAAATAAATTACGAGATATGTCAATATGTCAGTTAAATTTTCTTTTCTGAATTGACGATGATATAAGAACGAAGGATTACGGTTAACTGGTTACTCATAATGAGATCCGTTTGAACGATATAATATGAGATGGGTTAAAAATAAATGTATGCACTGTCAACAGTAATGCTTTGCATTGTCTTTTTATTATTACGATAAATAAATTAATATAACAATAGATTTTCTCATATAAAAGTCAACGTTATTCAATTAAAAAAATATCTTCACCCTAATCAAAACGGAAATATTATTCAAAATAATTAAATTCAAACAGTTTTCAGTGATAGCATTTTGAATAGATATCTTACATGTTAAATGATATACAAAAATAACGATTTTAGCCATCATCGCAGTGCTGTTTTAGTTTACTATTATAGGATTGCAAAAATTTTAACAGAGCGTACCGATCAACAGTTTATGAAACACTTCCACTGATATGACATGTTGAAATCATGATTTCCAATTCAATAAATTGCAGGTAGAATATTATCGGATTAATTACTTCAACGCCTGTAATTAGTCTTTGTGTTTGAGCAGGGGAAACATTTGGTTTAATAATAATATTATGAAATTCAGCAGAGCATTAAGTTACGTACGTTATGCAGTTCTGCGAATTTAAATCATTGATTAATTCAGACGTTAAAACGAACAAAATATTATTCTGCAGTTAGTATAGAAGAAAATTATTATTTTTGATTTTAGTCATCAAGCAGTAACAATATAAAATATATCACACAGTATTTTATTTAAATGTTTTTTTTTTGTAATAATACTAGACTCATTAAAAAGATAAGAATTTTTTTTCAGATATGTTGTTAAATAAACTTAATATGTCAAAACAAAATAAGGGATGTTCGACAATATTTTATAAATTGATGAAAATTATGAGCATCGATTTATTATCACAGTCACAAAATAGTTTTTCAAAAGATCTCGACAATAAAAAAATAATTCCAACCGTGCCAAATGACAATTTTTATCTCAATATATATTTCAGCTGGCTTTTATTTTGTTTCATTTTGTTTGTATAACTTATAAAAATATTCTAGCGCTAAAAAATATCGAAGACTACTATCATATTGATATGGATGTAAGATAGACATTTAAAAAAAGCTCTCATGTATCATAAAGTATAATCTCGGAAAGCTTCTTCGACAAATAAAAACTGTTTACTGGCGGAAAAAGATAAAAGATGATTCAGAAATAAATATTTTTCTAAATATTTTTTTTGTTTAACTTGCCCAACTAATGCAAAGAAATCATTTTGATATTATATACTAGGACTGTGGGGATGGATTTGTAGAGTAATGTTGTTTTGGGTGGAGTCGGAATCGTAAAAACTCTTTGTATAAATTTTCATTAAATAAATTAAAAGAAAATAAGTTATGTATTCAAAAATACAAAAATACTTCAATTGCAAACGAAAATTAGTAAACGAATCTTAAACAAACTTGTATGTAATCGATAAAATATGGAAAGTTAGAATCAAAAAAAATATCTCTTTTCAAATATATTGATTGAATTGGCATTTTAAAGGAAGAACTAAATTACAATAGGGTTTAGTTCTAGAGTTTTTTTATATTATTAGTTGATAGCTATTTTGGCTTTTGCCATCGTCTATAGAAGGAATAAAAAAATATCAAAGGATGCTACTCTAAGAATATTCTTTATTTATTAAAAAAAAAGATTTATATGATAAAAAATACCCAAAATTAAATTATTATAAAATGACCACTGAATCGATAGAAAATATAACGACAAGGCATTTTGTTATTTGTTTTAGTGGTTAGATGGCTGGGAGCTGAACGGAGAGTACTTCCCTTCACCACGCGACCACCCTGTAATTATGGACGACAGGTTCACAGAGCTTTGCGGCAATCATCGAGTAAAACAAGTCTTCGTCAGCAACCAGAACGCAGCCATGGTGCATTACCGTGTTCCGGCCAAAGGGAAAGGATTCACAATCGTTGTACGCCATTTAAAACATCCAACACGTACGTATATTAATTGTCAGGTAATTTATGCATATTCTTCGATCGGTTGCTGTGGTCATATGGTATTTTATTACTTATGTCGTTTCCTTGTCATGTGTTCAAACTTAAATGTGTGAATTGATCACCGTAAGACACCAGGCCATTGACGGGCTAGGAACTAACCCAGGTTGCGTTGGTCTGAAAATAAATACAAGTAAAACCAATGTGACATATCACCTTACCTGTCATGACTCTTATAGGATCCTGATCATTGAGAAGGTTGGAAATTTAAAATACCTTGACGTACATATCCCGAAAGAGGGTAGGACAAAGAAATATTTTGCCATTCGCTTAGCAATAGCAATAGATGGAGCTACATTTGACACAATGTGGACGCTCCGGGATACTAAACTGAACAAGATTAAAAACAAGGGACATTTGTGCAACGCTCGCATTCTATCAGTGCTTCTTTGCGGCAGCGAATCATGGCACCTGACAAAGACTCAGAAAAACCATATTCTGAGTTTTTGAGAATAGTTGCTTGCGTCGGATAATAGGGATGGGGTAGCTTGATTTCGCGAAGAGCTCAGAGATAAGGGAAAGTACAAGACAGCACCCCGTCACGTCAGTGGTCGTAGATTGGAACTGGCTGGGTAACGTGCTGTCAATGCTTCCGGAGAACCTTAGTCTTGCCTGCTTCTATGGTCTGCGTCCTGGACGACAAAGGATGTAATCGAAGGAACTGAAGAGGAAAAGGAAAACACAAAGCAATTGCAAACATGAAGGTGACCCGTGCAAAGATGTTTCAATCGATTAATGTATGTTCAGGGATACAGAAGTATTGATATCTGTGACATATTTTTCCATCCATCATAGTCAACTAAGAAAACTAAGTTTATAGCCTGCGACTATCAAATAACTTTTCATTTTCTTTAACCTATCTTTAATTTATACCCTTGCTGAAAATTTAAATACAACCATTAAACTCCCAAAAGTTTTTATTGCAATTCATTTTTTTAAGTCTTTCGATTTGATTATTTACGGAGAGAGCGAAAAGATATTTGTTAAAAAAAATACGTCACTCACCAACGAAATATATTTTTTTCTTATGTAACAATATTTTGTTTAAAGTGCTTGTGTTTTTAATTTTTCCAGTAAAAAGCGCAGTGTAGACATTGTTATTTAGCAAACGTTAATTAAAATAAGAAAGAGGGTTAATTAAATGACTGTAGAAATTAAAATCACAAATGCGTATTGGCTTTTTACTAATCGGCTAATTAATTCAAGAAAGTTCGAAAGATTTAAATGTGCACGGTAATATATATTGAATGATGGCCACACTTTAATATCGTCTTTAATGAAAGTGTTTTTAATGGATATCAAGACTACTGAATGTAAAGACAAACATTATTTTATGAGCTACTTTATCAGTGAGAAAGCTGTCATAAAAATACTTTTTCTCGTTAATATTGTATTTTTTGTGAAAAAAATCGTTCAAGACTTTTATAACTTTTTCGTCATTTTACCTCATATCAAGGAAATAAAAGTTGTCATTGCTGGTTTATCGTTCTAAAACTTTGGACTTTGACATATAATGTTTTTGGCTATAAGTCTGATCGTGAAAACGAAAGTAAATTAATATACATATACATATATATATATAGAATGTGGAAAGGAAAAAGGACGTAACCCACATATAATAAATTTTACAGGAGACACAAAAAACGTTTTTTGATTTTGGGCCAAAGACAAATTATGAAATATACACAACTTTGAAGTGCACGGTGGCTGATAAACTGTTTTTTTTATTTATTGATTTACCTTAATTTAAATTTAATAAAAACCTTTTTTATGGTCCTTTTTTCGTGATTGCAATTTTTACAGGCCCTTCTTTTTTCAAACTTAAAAGCTAAAATTAGAGAATAATTTGGTATTTTCAGCTAACATTCTTTTGATAGAACGAGTATCAAGTTGTATACATTGTGATTATCGAAAAAAAGCTGTTCTGGAAAAACTGTGGGTTACGTCCTTTTTCCTTTCTAAAGTAGATATATATATATAAAATACATTGCTATTTGTTTCCTCATTATAATAGAAGTCTACAAAGTTAATAGTAATTATATCATTAAACTGACGTTTAAATAACGAATGTATTAAATGTGAAATTATGTATATAACATCACTTCTGAAATCGTTACGAGTGTTCGCCTATACCTATTCAATATAGTTCCAAGACATAATATTTTTCACAAGAATTACTGTAACCAAGTTAAGTATACGGGGTATGCAATATTAATTATCATACAAGTAAGATTATGTAATATATTATATATTTTAAATCCATGTCCGCTCCCAATGTGGAGCATATGGCCTCCTAATGGAGGTATCTTAACAGAAGTTTTTTTTCTACGAGAACTGTTTGTTACTCAGTCGCTCAACCTCACTTTTTTCAAAGTGAGTAGGGAAAGAAGGATAAGGCTAGAAAGGACTAGTGATTGGTTAATCGCTATTCTACGCCCAGTTATTAAAGGATCAGAAGAATGGGAGGAGAGGAAATTATGTGAATTGACATCACAAACACCCAGTCTTCAGATCACAGTGAATTTGAGAATTATTCATGTAATATATTATATGAGGATATCATCTAAAATTCCTCGATTTATTATGGCGAGTAAAATATCTGTGAAATTTTAAACTCCCTTGAAATTAAATGATGGTTGAATTTAAAAAATACTTTTTTAAAAAATGGTTTTTAGCAAGGATAAGAAACGATTAATCAGTTTTATTTTCATATGACCTTTTAAAAGTTGGATAAAATAGGTGGGAAAAATTATTTGCATCCATGCTTCAAATCCATTATTTTTTTTAACGATCGTAGAGAGCATATTATTATGTATAACATATTGTGTATATTCTGGAACTATAAAGCTTAAAATCTGATGAGAGTTAACGATAGGTTGCATTTTTTTTTTGATAATGTAAGTATGTTTTTTATTATTTATTTTTATAATAAATCAGGAATACTTTTTAGCAAATAACCTCACGTGTTTTTATTTTTTGATTTGATAGATGTCACAAACTCATTTACTTCGCTTCGATAGATATCAATGTTAAATGGAGATTCAAAATGCAAATCCAATTCGCAGTTCATTTAAAACAAACATAATAGTAAACGGATTATAAAATGATAGTGTCAGCTTATAGTCAGAAATAAATTAATGTTGCAATTGCATTTGTGACGTCAATAATTGCGAGTCTTTGTAATTAAAAATAACTATTTCAATATGGTTTAACATCAGTTTTAAAAGACAAATAAATTTTGTACGAATAAAAAAAACAAATATCAACTACTGAATGGATTTTTATAATATTAAACTTAGCATAGTGTAATTTAAGATTTCGACTGAAGGTGCTTGGTGGAATTTCAATATTAAACTTGAATCGTTCAAATATGTACATTCTCACAGATTCTTACAGAAACCCGGATCGTTAGTGACAAAATCTGAGAGAATGTACATAGTTTGAACGATTCAAATTTAGCATAATGTAGCCAGTAAAATAGGTCAAACGTATTAGAAATAATAAAGTAAAATTGTATATTATATAGAAAACTGTATATTTTATACATATAAACCTAATGGTTCATTGTAGGTATTAAACATACGTAGAAGTTGAAAGTAATATAGGCTCAACTTTTTTTAGCATGTAGTATTGCACCACAATAAACTGTGCAATAAAAGTGAAAGAATTCATGGAAAAATTGGAAACCAATCCTTGAATTTAAAAAACCATGGTATAGAAAATCGTATAAAAAAGGTTACAATGAAATAAAAAACACAAAGTATTATTAATAATAAGAAAACATAGTTATATATGAAGACTTTTATTAGCGACTGCACAAACATCACTTTCATCGCAAGAAATTTCTCACACATCTTATGTGCTAAGATCTAATGAAGCATTTTGTTTGTTGAATTTTCTATTATTAAAAAATCCGTTTCCACTTTTGTGTTTTTTTGTTTCTGGGTATTGTGGTAGAACAAAAAATTCGTGTAAAATTATAGCATTCGTTCATTTTGATTTATTTTTTATTTTTGTGACGTAAAACTCACAAAATTTAAAAATTATATTTTGTCAATGTGATTGACCTGTGATAAAAAGTTAGTTATATCCGGGTAGTTTTTTAATTAGTTAGAAAATTGTTTGAAAGAGTAAAGGCTTTTGTATCGTATATCTGAATTTCTATACCACCTGCTTAAGAGTTTTAAGAGTTGACAAGACTGTAACACAATGTAAAGTTTTTTTAAAATTTAGTGCTAAAAAGTAATTTCAAAATAGTAAAATTTGAGTTCTTCATAAATTATGAAACATTATTAACAGCTATTTTTAAAAGTCAATTTTATAAATGCTTTTTTCACCATGTTTAAATTTAAATTTTACCAATTATTCAATTTTAAAATTAAATACATATTTATAACTTCAAAATCTGATCTTGTAATCTTAATGCATTTTTTCTATTAAATTTAAAACTGGTCCGTTTGGGCTATGGCCAACGTCATTAGCTTCTGTGACGAATCTCATGGGTTTGAATTCCAAGACGAACAGCATTTTTTAAATAGATTTATATATATCTGTTCGAAGTAATGTCGTAGAATACTTTTCCATCCATCCAATCCTAAAATAACGTGGCGTAGCAAAAGCGATTAGCCAACCGAAGTCCTGTCATAACTCCATCTTTTCTATTCCTACTCTCTTCCAAAAATCCAAATGAGATTGATCAACTGAGTTACAATCAGTTACGTAGAAAAACATCTGTTGAGATTCCTCCATTATGAGGTTATATATTTCACATTGAGAGTGGACATGGATAAAAAAATGGATAATGAAATAATTCATATTATTTCAGGGTTGTTCAGGAATAATGAATTTCTACAAGCCTAAGGTGTATTTGAAGTAACCCTTCGTGTGAGAGAAATATTTTGTAAAATAATTAAAAAAATAATAACGATATATTGGTTATAAAAATACGTCATTATCGCGTTTTTTGCACGCTGTATCGACAAGATTAGCAATATTTTTATCAATTTTCCGAAACGATGAGGAAAGTTAACGAAAGTTCAAAACTGGAAAGCTTTCACACGTTCGTAAACTTACACTATTACGAGTCTCAACCAATTTGGTGGCAAGTGTGTTCACGAACGCCCGCAGAACAGAACGGAAAAACTTATCCGCAAATATTGATATAAAAACGAGAAGACTTCAAGCTGCATGCTTCCTGACGAAAACGTGGGAATCTTATCTATAAAGTAGAAATAATAAAACGTTATTATTTTTTGAAAATAATTACTTCGTACACCGTCTGTTGTATACATATGATCAATAGCCATACATAATATTTCAATAAATTATAGATTTTTTAAAAATCCATATCTGCTTCCAATGTAGAGCATATGGCTTCCTAATGTAGGTATTTGGACAGAAGTTTTTCTACTACAACAGTTTGTTACTTAGTCACTCAACCTCTCTTGTTTTCAAAGATAGTAGTAGGGGTAGAATGATAAGTCTAGGGCAGGGATAGTGGTAAACTAATCGCTCTCCCTAAACCCAGTTGTTAAAGGATCGGAAATGGTGGGAAGGACATCAAAAACACTCATGCCTTCGAACAGAAAAAAATACTGTTCTTACTGGGACTCGAACTCGTGAGGTCTGGCGCGAAAGCCCACAATGCTAACCGCTGCGCCATATTACCCGAAATTTTATGCGTAATTTAATGTAGACAATTTTATGTGTAATACAAAATATATTTTAGAAAAATTTCGTAACCTAAAGTAAACAGAAATTCCAGATTATAGAAATGATATGTTATTTACTCTTGAAATAAGTAGATATTGAATTTTTACCAGGTTGCTTGCTTTAATGGAAAAGTTTCTTTTTCGATCGTTTGACATCGGTTGGCTTATTCTCAAGGGTAAAACTAAGATTGATAGATATGAATTTTTTTGCTTTATATCTAAATTTCTCTAGAAACTCAACATACGTTATTTTAAATTAAATTTAATATCTCTGAAAGCCAGAAACGATAACTCCAATGAGATTAGGCTTAGCTCTGAATGGTTTTGTATAATATACAATCCAGTATCTTTTTTATCTTATTTCAAAATTCTGTTTTAAAGAAAGTTGTTTTCATGATAAAACTCCAATAAAAAAAATATCTGACAGTGGAATTGGCGTCGTAACAGAACGAACGTAATTTTGGACTATGGTTGGCTAAAAATTCCACTTACATAAAAAATAGCAATTGGTGGTACTCAGATGTTTCGTCTACCCTATTAACCCACTTCCCATCGACACTTATGGGATTATTTCATTAAGGAAAAGACATTACCTAATGTATTTTCGCATTTCCATGGACGTTCCTGATTAGAGATGTCAAATAAAATATTATGTTTTCATATATTCGTAACTATTGAGACTACTCGTTAACTTAATTCGAGTATCGAGTACATGTAGGTTCTCTAAAATATAAACTCTTTATTTAGCTTTATTTTAATTTGAATTTTGCAACATTTTCATATTTATAGTAGTGTAAAAACATTCTTTTAATTTTCATATTTTAGACTTTGCTTAAAAATAATTCACCAGTTTTTATCATCAAAAGCATTTAAACCGAAAAAATATTAGCACGGGGTTATTTACTAAGCCAAGTAAGATATTTATAAGGGTATAACATTCATTTGGTTTTATAAATATATACAAAAATAAAGATAATGATACAAAATATGAATAAGTAGAATCGACTAAAAATTAAATAAAAATTAATGAAGCTAAACATATTGTTTTAAATTTCAGTTTGAATGTACACTTTAGTTGTAATTAAGTTAATATTTTGTTAAATTTAAAAGAAAAACAACATCCCGTTTGTTGATATTATATTTGAAATTTATAATAATTTACCCTTTTTTATTTATGCCCAAACGAATAGAAAACAACGCCATTTCGTCACTTTTTATTCAAACATGCCATTAACACTAAAATAAAATTGATATTATGTATTATTTTTACACAATAAGTTACGCCGTATTTTTTTTAAATTACGGTTTGTCCAACAAGTTAGAGGTAAAGCAGTTAGTTACCTATTGTGTGTGTTTTTTTGCTAATGAAGTATTTGTGAAATATTTCTTACCGTTGCTCGAAATGTCGTTGATTGTAATACCCGAGTAACGACATTTCAATACTTGAGTAATAGGGTGCCAAGAAACAGATATTTTCTTCTTTTCAGCTTGCAATATATTGGTGGAATCCGTGGATGATATGTTCACCCTTCGAAACCATGGGAAGGCCGCTAACTGTTCTATGACGGCAGTCTTCTCCGCAGGGATTAAAGTGGTCGCTCATAGTGTGGGGGTGGCTTCAACGCAAATCAGCCGGGAGGTGGAAACAGGGACTCTATTCAAGGTATATTTATGCATTTATTCTATTATTTATATATGTTGATAACAATATTTAAAACACTGACACATTTCTTTAAATTAACAAAAAATAAATTAATAACGATTCAATTAACGGACATGCTTAAACATTACATACATTGTTAAAAAAGTGCGGCCTGTCGGATACTAATACCTTGCGGCATTTCAATAATTAAATTGGTACACGTAACAAAAACTTTGATAAGTAAATGTTAGTTAACGTTTTGGAATATATATATATATATATATATATATATAAACAAATATTTACCCATATCCGCTTCCTATTCAAAGCATATGGCCACTACACAGTTCCTCCAAGTTTCTCTATCCCCCGCCAGTATCTTTGCTTCCTCCCAGGTCATCCCAGTGTCCCGTTGCTCTGCCGAATACATCATATGAACAGTGCCGCCGTGAGGTTATTTGGTGCTCTAGGCAACGTCTATGAGTGCGCCCCTTTTTAACAAATCGTCCCATTTTTTTTTTCTCTATAATGAAAAAAAAACAATTCAGGATTATTAGATATACATATATATATATATATTATATCCATGTCCACTCCCAATTTGAAACACATGGCCTCCTAATGCAGGTATCTCAACAGCAATTTTTCTACATGAACTGTTTGTTATTCAGTCACCTAATCTCTCTTTTTCGAATCATATATAATACGATAAATAATTACAACGAACAAACACAAATATGAAAATAAAATGTACTATTATTTATTATTATTACAGTATATAAAGATTATTTGAATACTCCGTTTATGCGCCCCCTAATGGTTTGCGCCCTAGGCGGTTGCCTATTTCGCCTGTATGGTGGCACCGGCCCTGCATATGGATGGTCATCAGTAGCTTTCCACGATGACGTGAACCATTTGATAAAAGATATAGGTTCAGACTTTTTTGGGGCATCCGCAGCACATGTCCAACCCAGGTCCCTTATCACTTTAAAAAATATATTTTAGGCGCTATCAGGGGTTGATTAGTCCGCGTTCTTGTGTATAATATGTATGTGTCAAAAAAAAGAAATGTCAAACTACATAGTATTTGTACAATCGATATACATATATTGCTAGAATTTTGAATAAAATGTCAAGCTGGAAATACTACTTTGAATTTGGTGTCGTCATTTAAAAAATATATTTTCAGTCAATTCTAATCTTTCCAATCTATTCAATATTTTTTTTTCTTCTAAAGAGTTGAAAGTGAAAAATACTTTGCGAATAATATGTTGGTTTTTTTTCTATAATAAAAAGCAAATTTTTCAAACAAATTATGTTTCATTTCTATTTTTTTTTTGACTATACATAAATATTCAAATACCATAGTAAATGGGTGAATTTTACTCGACTTATTCCAACATATAAATTGTTTAGTCGAATTGTATGACAACACTCAGAGTAATATTATTTGAAATGCCGTCACAAGCATCAATCTAGTAAATTTTTCAGTGTACAGTTAACATCTTTTACTCAGAAGAATTTTTATTTGATGCCTTCAAAGCAATTTTTATTGTATTAAATACAAGCATAAAGTATATAATATTATGAATATTTTACTAGAATTATAATTGAAATTGTGACTTTTTCTGAATACTTTTCCTTTTAAGTTATTTTAAGGTGTAACGAATTTCTGCATTACCATTATTGAATATTTTAAAAGAACATTTCAGTGTATTCTTTATTTACAAAAACGAACTAACGTAGTAAATCTTTAAATATATTTTTATACTATATCCACTCTCAATGTAGAGCGGATATAGTAGCTATATATAGCTCTCAACACGTCGCTAGTGAAATTTATCTCGACAGAAGAGATTCTACGAAAACTGCTTGTCGTTCAGTTGCTCAAGATCTCTTAGAGAATTGGGATATAAAAATATGGCGAAGGACAAGACTAGTAATTAGCTAAGCCCCGTGTTTTTTTAAGGGTGGGATGAGTGGGAGGGAGAATTCAAGACATCACATACATGCATGCCTTCGAAAAGAAATTCGTAAGTTAATTGAAAAATCAATTTATAAGACTGTCCGTACTGGGATTCAATCCATGGTTAACCACAACGTTAATTTGTTTTTAGTATTTGTATTTGATAGATTTCATAGATAGATAGTGTTTGATAGACTTTTTAAAACATGAACAATTACCATTAAATAATTTACTTGATGAATTGGCATTCACTTCGTAGAACTTTATTATTTTAGATGAGCAAATATTTTGAACAATTTTAAATTTCTCCTCAATAACATTACTAAAATTGGTTTAGTTTTTAAATTTATGACGCCAAATTGTTTAGGTAAGCAAGCTTCAATAAATAGATAACAGCTTGTAATTTTGAATATATGACTTCTCAGACTTCTGTGAAAAAGCTCTCAAAGACATTGTCGCAATCAAAATTTCCATTGTCATATGTAAAATAGTCACCCAGTTGAACCGTTTGCATATGTTATTCCAATGGAAACCACATGTGTTGTAGTCCAGTAGATAATGGAATATATTAGCCACTTCACAAAGAAGTTCAAGGCTGCACTGTTTGCCCTCAACATTTCAAGCCAGCACAGAATTTTATGTACTCTAATACAGGGTGAAAACGATAACTATTGGCCACGATTAAAACATTATTTTTTGATAAGGTAAAAATGTAGTATAAAATATAAAATAACTTTGATTATTTCACGTATTGTGCTACAAACGGTGACACGTGTATCCTCAGACAATCTTTATTTCACAAATGCTCGTTTAAATACGAATGATTTTTATTTTACTATTCTGATATATTATAAAAATAAAATAAAAACGGGGGGCAAAGAGGCGACGATAGAAAAACAAACAAACAATAATGGTAATACAAATGACAGTTACGTTAATAATAAGTTGCTCAAACTCTCGATTTTTTGATGAGGGTAGGGATATAAGTAGGGCTTCCAAACAAGTTTAAACCGAAACCGGTTAACCGGTTTTTCGGGTGTTTAAAAAAAACCGAAATCCGGTTTATTTTGGACAGTTAATCGGGTTAATTAAAAAATCTTTTTCTGGTTTGAGCACCACAAGATTCTATTAAACTATTCATATGTAGAGTATAATTATTTAAAAATGTTGTATATAATAACAAGTATGTAGTCGAAATCATGGACAACTATACTACTTTCAATCAAATATCTGTAATACGAAAGAATTCTCATAATATGATAATAAAATAATGATAATAAAACAAGTGAACAATGCGAACGAAAACAGCGATATTTTATCTACTTTCTAATTGTATGTACTAATTGACTGTTTTTAAGTAATCAAAATACTTTTTTCTGAAACATTGGTTATTGGGTACTAAAATTGGTTTTTTGAAAATAAATCAGGTTTAAACCGGTTACCCGGTTTATTTATTTGAAAAAAAACCGAAAACCGGTTAGCTTAAATGTCCGGTTAATTGGAAGCCTTAGATATAAGAATAGGACTAGGAAAGAACTAAACGTTAACAAATCGAATACTCTAAGTCCCGTTATTTCAGGATTGGAATGGAAGGAGGAAATATTTAAGTTGCAAAAACTGTACACTGTAAACAAGTCACTTGAATTTGTGAGATCCCTCACGAAAGTCAACGACCACTGCTCCACGGAACCGACATATGAATAATTGTATAAAATCCATTGTACTAAAGGTGGAAAAAGGTTTTCAATAAGCCCCGGTTAACCGTGTAAAATAAACCAGTATTTCTTAAAACAGGGAATAAACCAGTTAACCGGTTTCAGTTTATCCAGGTTGGAAGCCCTATTTACCCTATAGTGTTTTGCCTCGTTCACTTGGCCGCAGGGTTCAGTTGAATATATTTTACATTTCATTGACTGTAAAGAAAGAGTTTGCATTTATCTACGTTGTGTACTCAGTTGAAAACTTGTTTCAAAGCTTTGCAATTGTAGCTTGATATTTTGAGGTAACGGTTGGATAGAAAAAACGTATGTGTATTTATACCAAATGCAGTGGTGGATTAAGCACATGGGAGGCCCCAGGCGCAATAAAATTTGGAGACGAAAATTATCATAAATGCAATATTTGAGGCCTCTAAGATTCGGAGGCCCCAAGCGCGCGCCTCTTGCGCTTATAAGATAATCCGCCACTGACCAAATGAAAAAATGACACATAATATTATTGTTTGTCACCATGGTAACATACTTGCTTAATTTTCCTACTGTCATGCACTATGATGCACCAATCGTCGTAGTAAAATAATCATATTCATTATTTGAACTATTTCCCATGCAACATCGATTATAAAATTATTTTTTTGATTTAGGGCAAAACATACAATTATTGGCCACTTAAGGATTTCTTCAACAATGTTCTTGATTTGTGGACACGTATCATTGGAAAGGTGAAATAAAAAAAAACATCATATGTTAAATTGCTTATTTATTTATGATAATCAATTATCGAAACATGAAAAAATATATATTTTGCACTTGAAAAAAAAAATTAAAAACGGCAGAAATATACAATTATTGGTCACTTTTTTCAATTATCGGCCACCAAAAGATACAATTATTGGCCATATCAAAAATTGCAGTAAAAAAATATTAAAAAATAAAATTATAACTAATGATGTAATGTTTTGTTCCCACATCAATATAAAGTGTAAAGTTAAGTGATTAATGCAACTTTAATGTCATTTTAATGTAAGAATCACATGTTTTCATTAAATCGAGGTGAATGGACATAAATTTTAAAATCGGAAATACCTAAAAGGATTTTAAAAATCTATATATTTTGAAGTAACGGTTGGGTTGAAAAAACGTATGAGTATTTATGGGAGCCGGTAAATTGCTCGAATGCAATTTCTCGAATGCAATTGCTCGAATGGAAATTGCTCGAATAACAAGATCCTCGAACGTCAATTGCTCGAATTACAAATTGCTCGAATTGCTTGGTTATTTCAACGATTTTAATACAGTTTAGTGTTTATTAGATGGTAGTTGATTACTCGAGTTTATCTCAATAGAAGTGTTTCTACGAAAACTGCTTGTTAATATTAACTCGAACTGTTTCTATATTTTTCCAGAACACATAGAAGACTAGGGCTAAGACAGAACAAACGGTTAGCTTATTACTATCGCTACGCCCATTTTTAAGTAAGAATGGGTGAGAGGGTTTCAATAAATTACATATATGTGTGCCTTTAAACAGAAATCCATAAACAGTTTGAAAAATAATTGATTAAAAAGTGTACGTATTAAGATTCAAGCTCCTGACTTCCGAAAATAAAACCAACGACCTTTTCCACTAGACCACTGGCAACTTATTTTTTTTATTTTTTATTTATTATGACTTCTTTTGATTTATGGTTTTTATTTCCCGACTTTTTTAAAGAGTGAGTAATTAATGTTTAAACTTTTATAAAAAATTTCGAGCAATTTGTAATTCGAGCAATTGACGTTCGAGGAATTGGTCATTCGAGCATCTTGTTATTCGAGCAATTTCCATTCGAGCAATTGCATTCGAGCAATTTACCGGGAATCAGTATTTATACCAAATGAAAAAATGCCACATACTATCATTGTTTGTCACCATGGTATCATACTAGCTTGATTTTCTTTCTGTCATGCACTATGATGCCAATCGTTATAATAAAATTATCGTATTCATTATTTGAATTATTTCATGCAACATCGATTATAATTTTTTATTTTTTTATTTAGGTAGTGATTTCAGACATAACATTTTATAATAATAGTACAAGATAGCGCCCCGTCACGTCAGTGGTTATGCAGAGACGTTGGAACTGGCTGGGTCACGTGCTGCGGATGCCTCTGTAAAGCCTCAATCCTGCCTGCCTCTTCTTTCGACTGGTGGGATTCCGGCACCCCGGTCGTCCGTCGGGTACTACCCATAAGATGTACTCGGCGGAACTGAGGGATGCTGGCATGTCATAGGACAGGGATGGCGAACCTTTTTGGGCCCGCGTGCCAAATCGTGTGGCGTGCCCAAGCAGTAAAAAAATAACAAAATAGAAAAAATGAAAAGTGAATTTTTAAACGATTGTCGTTTATCTTGGAAACATTTGGAAATTCACCGGTTATTTAATCAATTTTTTTTTTTTTAACTTGGAAATCGTTCGCGTGCCATCAAAATTCTCAAACGTGCCACTTCGGGTACGCGTGCCATAAGTTCACCATTCCTGTCATACGAGGAAGCAAAGCAATTGGTGGGAGACAGGGAAAAATGGAGGATCCGCGTGACGGCCATATGCTCCACTTAGGGAGCGAATATGGTCAAAGAAGAAGAAGAATAATAATAAACTGATTCTTTGTACTATTTTGAGTTGTGATATTTATTTTTCAAGTATAACATATACACATATTGAAATTGGTACGAATGAATGTTCGTTTTATTTTGATTGTTTTAGATTTTTTGATGCCTGCATTTACTGAATTTGTAAATCTCTTTGTTTCAGTGTAAGAAACGTGGACTCACTGACTATGTGGAAATCGGTGGCACGAGTGGTCTGGACTCAGCCAATTTGATCATTTCTGAGGCTTTTTGTGGACTCAATTCATCCCCAGGTATAATATTTATTATGTTTTTGATGAAGTGTATAACGGTTTTAAGTTCTGACCAATTGCTGAAACACGTTTATAAATTTGCGATAGAATCTTGCATTATTTGGTTTTTTATATTTTCACATTTGATAACATCAAGACATGTATAACTATGAATTTTCACCCTCTTTCTAATAATAATATAAAAATTCTAAAATTGCCTTAGCTTCTCCAAAACAAAATTCTTATAGTAAATTTAAAATACGCTGTGAGGATTCCACATGTATGTAAACTATTGTCTAGTTTACAATATTGTGCTTTAAGCTGTAACTTTATTTTTTATAATTTAAGATTTCGACTAAAGGTGCTTGGTGGAATTTGTATAGTTCAAATTAATCATTTTCGCCAGCAATGACTTTAAACTTAGTGATACATTTATTTCTTATATAAACACGATACATTCATTTTCTTAACGTCAGTTCAAATTCATCCATCATGTACATAATTTGAACGATTCAAATTTTTATTTGTTATGTTGTGATTCATTTTTCAATTTCAACAGTGACAGAGAACTGCCTACTTAAAATCATAAATCAGTGATGGATTCAGTGGATACTTTGTAGAACTTAATTTAATTCCTAAAACTAGATTGACAATATTTTTCCTTCACTTAATCTATCTCTAGATATGAGTTGGAAAAGGTCTTTTACTAAATTAAATAATAAGTAAGAATGTAACAATTTATGTTTGAAAGCGGATGACAGCAACCGATAAGAGATGAAAAAAATTAAGCTATGTTGGCATAACAATTTTTTTTATATTGCACCCAATCTTCTTTTCGCATAGAGGGTACGTTCCACACGAAAAACCAGTGAAAAAAAAGAATATACTCAGAAAAACTCCAATTCCCAAACCGTGTTAAAATAAACCATACAAAAAGAGGATACCACATTGGTACTCAAATCTGCCAGAGAAACTTTTTTAATAGTTACTTTTACGAGTGACCTTTTCATTTCAAATGTTAAAACTTTTCGCTTTAAATTTTTATTGAAAAATATCTTTTTTTATTTAGATATAAGTCTAGTTTGTAAACTTTGAGCAGAAAAATATTTTGTTTGCTTGTTGAAACGCACAAAAAGAACGATGTATTTGGAAGGCTTTTTTTTCAGCTGAGAAAAATATATGGATGCAAACGCAATATGTCGAGATATTTGAAAATTAATGTTTATTCAGGATTCTCGAAGGCCCTTTTCGACAACACAATCGGTCTATTTACTGTTTGCGTTTTTTGATTTTTTTCATTTATATTGAGATATATCGAAGTTTAGTTATTATTGAAAGAGCAAGCATAAAATTGTATACATGATTTCAAAAGTGTTTTAATAGAATCCTATGAAATTTATACTTAAGCTTAATTTTAAAATTCATGTTCATCCGAGTCATTTTGGTGTCGGTTCATGTTCTTCCGGAAACTTGAATACCTGAAAATGTCGAAAGACGATACTTAAGTAGTTAGTGACGAAACGTGTGGAACTGCACGAAATTCAAAAAAAAAAAAAAAAAATACGAATCTGTTTCCAAAAGCATCGATATTTGTATTGTTTATTCTCCTATTCATGTTGGATACTGTCATTTCCCTTTCAAAATTAATTAGTAAAAAAACTCAATAATAGCCAGTTCTATTAAATACCAAAATAATTGTATTACTATACACCAGTTTTCGGTCAAACTTTTTTTTCTCCTCGGTGTAACTAGTTGATAATTTTTTTTAAAAATCCCTAGTATTTTCATCACTGGAAAATAATAAAAATACCTTTTACGGGTCCGCGATCGATCAAAGATACCTTCGTGATCGACGCACTATTTGTGCCGCGATCCGTATTCACTCCCAAAGTAAAACATGAACTCCAATGAAGCATCTGGATTAGAGACTCCAATTCGAGTATCGAATACTCGATACTCGAGAATACTCGTCCATTTTTCAAGTACGCGATACTCGAGTATTTTGAAAAATACTCTAGTAATAATACTCTTAATTTATGAATGAGGATTTATTTAAAAAAATACATACGATGTTTGACCGTTGCGTTTAACTGAGTCTTAAGAGCACGTGAATTTTACTAGCAGGTCATATAATTTTTTTTAAAGTTTTGCCCAGTTTTGTCAATGACTATATGCTATGCGAGAATTTCTTTCGTCAAGAGACGTTTAATTCTTTATTATTTTTGAAATATATGATTTATAAATAGAAATAAGTGTTTTAATGAAATTAAGAAAGCTTACTTATTTATTTATATATAATACACAAATTTGAGTTGATAATATATATGTTGGTACATCTGAAACTACTCGAGTATTTTAAAAATTTTGAATACTTGAAATGTCGAGTAATTGGAGTCTCTAATATGAATAGAACATATTTTGCAAGAACTTCAGTAGTTAAACTTTTATTTCAAAGAAGGTAAGGGTAGACTGGTAGGTCTCGGAAAAGAATATTAGTTGACTTAAGGCTTTTCCCAGATTCTGTTTTAAGGGTTGGATGGGTCCAAGGGTAATATAAACATGACAGACATGATTTTGAAAGCAAACTTATAAATTAGGGTATTATGTACTAGCAAATTTGGCTTATTTCTAAGTTGTTGAAACATGAACCATGAATTTAGCTTAGTAGATAAATTTTGAATGTATTTTTAGAAATCAGTCTCAAACATGGCTTGAAAACATCCAAAATATTATTCCAAAGTAATGTAAGACTAAAAATACTTCTGAAATGTATATTGTTTTTCAAAATGAAATTAAAGTTTAATTTTTTAAACCATTTTTGGAATAAGCCATGTTTGCAAGTAATTAATACACTCAAATATTAAACTGGTTTAATGAAATTTTCCATATGGTGAATCGAAATCGTAAAGCATATTTAAAAAGATGAAGAAGATACATTATTTTTATCCATTTATGAAATTTAATGTATTTAAAATTGGTTCCATTGTTTCAGCTTTATCGTCAAAGAACATATTCTGCGAAGCGACAACCGTTCGGCTTGTATCAAGTGGTCGTTACGAAAACTCAGTTACTGTTGGATTGAAGAAATTATCTACTGACGATATAGATAACGCTTCTCTTGTATGCAGGGAATAGACGAGATGCTGCAAGAAATCTTTCCATGTATGTCTAGAAACGAGAAAAATATCCGACAACAGTTAATGATAAACAGCACTACGGTTAAATGAGAACATAACGTCAGCAAATGATTTATTTATCTTAAATTATTACCACAAAAATATCCATCCTTTACAGTTTAGCAGATTGAAAATTATTGTTTTTAAATTTTTACAATTAATTTCTTACTTTAATGTAATAGATGCAAAAAAATCCTATTAAATTATATGTAAAACATTGAATAGTTCACAGATCAGTTCAAATACACAAGTTATTATTTTTGTGGAATTATACTAACTGTTTTTTCCATTATATTTTGATAAAGAAGCCAACGAAACAATTTTTTTTCAGATTATTTTTAAAAATTCTTTACAAAAATGTTTTAGAAAAAAAATGATTTTATTTTTCTCGGGATGTGAAAGAGGTAGCGAGCTGAAAACTCATGCTTGTCCAGAATTGTTGAAAATAACATTTGTAAATTTTATTTCGTTATATTTCACCGGTAAGAGTATCAAAAAAAAAAAATAGTTTCACATTTCATAGTTTCGTGTAAATTGAAACATCAGAACATTTAATTTTGATTTTTAAAAATTGGAATGTCACTTTTCAATTGTTTCATATTCTGCGTTAAAATTTATGATTAATTTTTGTACTGTAATAAAAAACGTCACCAAAATAAAAATGTTTTTAAACCTAAATATTTCCACACAATTACTTTGCCAACTGATTATAAAGTCAATCAATATTTTTGTGTAATGTTTTTAAGTTGTATTAAGAAATATAAAATCCTTGAACATAGGACCTACCTATTATATTATACAAAGAAACAATATATGTACACTTCCAAGATGTAGCTTATGGAACCTTACCAAAGATATTTTCACTTATAGTTTATTTATCGATTTATGGATAATAATGAAACAATATAAAATATTTAGAAACTCTAGTTCATTTTTAAGAAATGTAAAAACATTTCGTTATTTTAACAGTATGTTGAAAATAAAAAAATCATACAAATCAAAAAAATATTTTGCAAAATTTATTTAAAGTGCTTAAATATTTTTCGATTGAATTATTTCCGCTTAATTTTGAAGCATTCCAAATATATGTGTATCATATGAATTAATGTAAACATATAAATATGATGTCAAATAAAAAAAGCGAAACGTTTTCAAATGTTGACTACTCCAAATGACTCAAACCAAAGATAAAAAAAATATTCACAAAGTAAACAAAAACGAATCGTTCACAAAAAACACAATACTAAAATTAATTATTTTGAGTTAAAAAATGTTGGTAGTAGTTTGAACATTTTTTGGAAAACACAATTTTATACAGGGGACCTTCTAAGTATTATTATATTACTAATCCAAATAAAATAGTTCTTTCTGTTATTTTTTTAAAATTTGACTAATAACAAATAAAAACGTTATTCCTTCAATCTTGTAAATGTTTAACATTGTATAATAAAATTTCAAAAAAAATCGCATTTCAAAAAAAATCATAAAACTAAATGTATAATATAATTATTATAATCAAATGAAGAATTGAAAGGTAATGTGGCAAAAATCAATTATTACCAAGAAAAACGAATATAATCGATTGTAAAAATTTGTGTAGCTGTCTATACATTTTGTTAAGAATATTTCTTTAGTTTTATCTGAATAGTTTGTACTATGAAGATTTAGTTGAATAAATGTATGTAAAAATAATTTATCAAAACTGTACTTAACTGGAAAATAAAATATTTAATTAATTCCAACAAGCAACTAATTTGATTTATTTTAAGAACGCAATTGTAATTTCTGTAAGAACAGTAATCGTTAAATGCAGAGAAGAAAAAAACCCGCTATGTGAGCTTTAAAACGAAGAACAACTCTTTATCGTTTTAGTTTACACATATCTTTCTCGTTTTATAGCATACATACTACCTGATCGCCCGTGGAATCGACTTAAGCCCACCAGTATAAAGAAAAACATACTATGAATAATGAAAATAAAAACATTTTACATGAGGATTTTTTAAAAACTGTATTCTAGCTTACTATACAGAATTTTTATTTCAACCCAAATACGTGTCTTACAGTTTAAGCTTCTGTAGCAACTGTCACTTTAAAGTTTATATCATACCTTTAAATTTTTTTATTGACCAGAGTGTTAGTTATTCAATTTTCCCTATGTACATATGTTAACCAATACAACAATACATCCCACTACGGAAAGGAAAGCAATTGTATTCCTTTACTTTACCCAAACGCACAAGACAAGTCTTGCTTTAAAAGCTGGAACATGAGACGACGGGGTGAGATTTTATTATAATAATTATAATTTTAAGAACGTTTTTAATACTTAAGATGTTACCAGGACGTGTTGTTAAATGTGTGATCAATTATCTCAATTATTGAGCCCATGCGTTATATTTTTCAAGACTGAAAATACCATACCTAAGCTTATGGAAATCTGGTATAGACTAAAAAGTATGTAAGTAGGTATATTGTCATTTGAAATAGGACAAACGGCAAATATTAAGAAGTAGTTATGGATACATTTAGGAATATTAAAAAAAAAATCATAATTTACCTCATAACATGTCAAAAAATATTTGAAACCTCTTTAAAAATACGAAATAATAAAATGACGTTCAGTAATAAATAACAGGACATAAATTAAGTAGTATACTGCCATCTAGCGATTTATATTGTGCTACCTGATAATTTTCACTTTCACATGAGAAGCTACGGTTTTCAGTGAAAGCTTTTACAGTATATTAAAAGATGTCGGTATTTCTTTATCATTAGTTTTTCAGCTGGTTTATCGGTACCGAGAAGAAAATTTTTATTATATTTTTTCAGGTATTCCGCAAATCAAAATATTGTTTTATTGATAGCAAATATTCTACAGTGAAATAAATTACTTGTCTTGCAAATATAGGAAAATTGCGGACAACCAACTGCCATAAATGTAGAATTCTGAAAATCTTGTCATGGGACCATGATCTTGTAATTATAATAATAATTATAATATTCTTTTCTTTATCATCTGGTCAATTCCGAGCCCCTTCAAAACAGGGTTGTCAATATTTTTTTTCAAATAACGAATATGCTCATTTTAGTTAAGCAACGAATGAAAAGTAAATTTTCGACAATTCATTGCGTGTCAAAAGGCATTAAACATCAACATATTATCATACGTGTATCTCTTCAGGCATGTTGTTATTGAAAAAAATCCACGGTCATTCTTTTTCTAGACTCAGACAACCTTGTCCATACAAATATAACTCTTTATCCACATATTTATTCAAACGATGCCGTTAAAAACTTCAAAACTGAAACTTTTCGTGTGTTATCGGTAAAAGACTTTTTTTTGTGTCACGAATATGCAGTGGCGTCGTATAAGAAGTTTTCATTATCTTATAATCGCACATATAATAACTTATCTCTTCAATATTGTTTTATATTTTGCTGAAAGCTTTTAGTACAACCTATTCCAATATTTAAGCTTTTAATCGCAAAAATGATCCAATCCACAGCATACTAGCTTTGAAATATTTGAGGTAATATAAGATTGGATAAATTAAAAATCACAGCAAATGCAGTGCTTTTTTTCCCATGTAATGCAGAGGAACGGCGTTTAGGCATTTTTTTGTTGATATTTTTAATGTTTCAAATCAATATTCGAAAAAAAAAATTTAGAAAAATTAGATTGGTAGTTAGCCCATATCTAAAGTACATTTTGAATGTAATGTATCGAGTATTTTATTACTAATAAATAATGTCATAATACAAAACAATACCCGGTCCATAGACTTATTCTGTGACCAGAACGAAGGGTTTTAATGCTTGATTTAGTGCAAACAAGAGTGGTTGAACAACTAATAAAGAAGTAGTTGCCTTTAAAAACTTATGTTGAGATATCTCCATTAGGAAGCCATATGCTCCATATTGGACATGGAAGAGAAAAAAACTTTACTAAAAAGATTGACAAGAAGTGTGTTCCGGTACAAATTAAAAAAAAAGCACTGATGTAACAAATTACTAAATAAGTTATTAAAATATGACAAACTTACCAAATTATTGCTTATGTGCAGAAATATATGTAAGACAACGGAAAAGTGTAAGATATTTAGAGCATATTGAAATAAAGATATGGTAGATGAATCTCAAAACAGATATAAGTGTATTTTACATATAATACCGATGTTACAAAAAAGTTTGAATGAAGTAAAAAAATACGCCAATTTGAGAACGTGAATATCAAAATCAGTATTTCGATATTTCACATAAAATACGGTTAATTAATACAGCGCTTCCCAACCTTTTTCATTCCACTGCACCCTAAATCTGAAAAAAATAATCCGCGGCCCTCCTCAATACAAAACATGTTCTGTGGCGGCCCCCAGAGAAATTCCGCAGCCCCTAAGGAGGCCTCGGCCCCCAATCTGGGAAGCACTGAATTAATGGACCATTGTCATGAACGGATGATTTTCAACAATAACTTGATAATAATAATACAACATTTAAAAAATCATCAAATCTGAGAACTGTGAAAATTTACAAAACTGTTTTAAAATTTTAAAATTTATTGCCAACAATTTTAATAATGAAATACGGCAATTTTTCCTTTTCGAAATTGGTATTTCGGAATTTAAAAATTACCAGAATACCGGGATCCCGGTTTCGGTGATACCGATATTGCAATCCATAATAGTAAGATTTTTTTGTGTAGTCAATTATTTAAAAAAAAAATGCCACTGCTCATATTATATATACAGTATATACACGTAGAAAATGTTTACGAAAATGCTATTGAGTTCAGAAAGTTTTTGATATATTAAAGTCGACTGGAGCTCTATTGAAAAGTTTAGACACGTTTATTTTATTGTTATGCGAGTGAGAATTCTGGAATCTCGCAGCCTTAAAAACAGATGGCACTAGTTAAACATTTGCTAACTATTACTATAACGAAAGGAAAATTAATGAAAGAAAACTCTTAATTACAGCGATAAAAGATATTTATTTAGGTTTACTTCCAATTCTGAAAAGAAAAATTGAAATTGAATGTGTATATAAATTAATTAATACAAGGCTTACATGTAACATTTAAGATTTCGACTGAAGGTGCTTGGTGGAATTTCAATATCAAATTTGAATCGTTCAAATTTACAAATAACAATTAGAAATACATCTTATAAAAAAAATACGGGTAAATGATAGCATATGAAATAAAACCAGTAGAATTCTGTTTATTGAAATTTTAGAGTTAATTAAATTGCTAATAATATGAAGAAAAACACAAATAATGTCAATGTAAGAATAGGCAATAAATGAGTAATATAAATATAGTAATATAGTAATAAGTTAGAAGCTAAAAAATAATTTTAAAAATGTATATATGCTAGAATACCTAAAATTATAAATACTTATTGACAATATTGACAATAATAATTGAATGACTTAACTTTTCCGGTTCTAAGCTCAAGAAATGCGACCCCAATACCCACATTTTCATAAATATCTATTTTAATATGGGTGATAAAATGTTTATAATTAAGGTATTCTTATATCATAGTTTTTCGAACCTTTTGTAGTTTTTATAAATACGCGATAACGCGATGTGATAACGAGATAAGTGCCCGCTTGTCAGCGATCATTCGTAAGATAACTGGGCTGAACATCGCTGAACGCGTCAGTTGCAAATTAATATTTGTATTGGAATGACGTCTTTTTTACGCTCAACTTAAAATATGATTATTTATTAAAAAACCACGGATTTTTATAAAAAAAATGTATGAGGAAAGATGCAGAGAGATATTTTAAAGCCCTTAACCTATTTTTTTTTTGAAATTCATAAGAATAAGGCCAATAATGAGGAAACCACTGGGGTCCCTAAACGACCCCCATCGGCAGAGAAGTACTTTTCTAGTCTCCGAGCCGCGAGAGCTAATTATTGAGGTGGGGTTTTAATTAACCTCTTCCCGGTCACGCCCGAGTATACTCGGGTATTGAAAGTCATCAAAACGAAAACACGAGATAACTCGGGCAAATTCCATTAAAAATAACAATGAATTCTTTCACTAAATATGCATGTTTTATAAATATTATATAACACTTGTATTTGATATTCGAGCATAATAAAAAAATATGTGAACCTTTTTGGAACATTTGTTTAAATCAATTGGACCGGCAAGTGGTTAATCAATTAGAAAGATATTTGTTGCTGTTCTTAAGAATAGTTTTATTGATTCTTGGATCCAATTACGTTACTGCATTGATTTTGCGGACCGCATGTCAGTGAGCGCTGGTTTTTGTGCGGATCATATATTGCAAACATAGCTACAAGAAATATTTAAAATCACCAAAAGTTTTGTTTGTGATGTCTAAAAAATTCCCTCGCGGATAACTAATCACTCTCGTTTCGCCTAGTTATTGAAGGATCTTAAGGGAAGGAGGGAAATTTTAGCCATCACAAACACCCATGCCTTCGTACCCGTGGTATCCGGTACGTAAGCCAACACCGCCGCTGCGCCATAGGAACCGACAAAATATTCTTTGCTTAATTTTGTATCGAATTCGCTAAATCAATATAGGCATTTTATTAGGCCACAATAACTTAAGCCCGGTGTGTCATAATTAAGCAGGATTGACTGTTTTAAAAAAATCAAACCATCATGTTTCATTGTTTTATAGCTGACATCAAATTATCAATTTTAAATTACACAAGACATTTGTATGGCGATCGCAAGACGAAATACATATTCAACATAGTTGTATTGAATTGCATTGTTTTTTATTACGTAGTCTGAACAAACCTTATTGAGTAGTAAACCAACATGATGAAAGATTTATTATTGTTCAACTTAATAGACTGGGTTAAAAAAGGCTTTTGAAATTCTGTTTTTTTTCTAAGCCGTACAATAAACAAATATCTAGTAGGCAGCCTTGTGAAAAAGAAATTCAGAAAACCATTCTGCTAGAAATTTTTATTAGATTAAGGGGTTGGATAAAATATTGAAGAATGATAAAATAGAAAAGCAATGATTTGCAAAATCAAAGAATTGTCAAGTCGTATCTTTGCTCGTATAACAAAATTTTAATCTGATTGAAAAAGGTTTGTCTTGATATTATTGGTTATTCGTCTAATTAGTCATTTATATCAGTTAATAAACTGTCTATTAAATGAAAAAATAATAAATAAAAGCTTTTTTACGAGGTCCGATGATGCTACTCAAAGAGGCGAAACACGTGTCATATTTTGTCACACAGCAGGTGGAATAACATAGTTATGAAAAGTTTGGTCTAGTTGGTTAGAAGTTGCTCTAACGATCAGGTGGGTCTGGGTTTGATTCCCGATAAGGTCAATGTCAAATTTAAAATTTGAGACCTAAGACATGGGTGTTTGTGATGTCAATTTACCTCGAGCTTATCTCGAGTGATTTACTCCACTAAAAATTCTCTTCGAGTCTTTCCTCGAATGATCATTCAACTTTAAAATATTTGGCACATTGGCGTTAGCTGTAAAGTCATTTTTTTTTTAAATAAATATATGTACATTGAAGATATGTGTCGAAGTTTTTTTTACAAAAATATACGCATATTATTATGATAAAATATACTAAACTTATAATTTTTTAGTGTATCTTCAATAATATTGTATATTTTTATACAACGTTTATTCGTTTTCAACCTATACACAATTGAATTGAAGACATTTTTTTTGTTGAAATCGTCTTTTGTTATTGAAAAATTAAAATACTCATTTGCACTAATTCCACTAGTATTTAATGTGATCAGGATCGGTTTATCTCAAGACGAGCATTGATAATGATAATCAGTTGATAATACTTGTAGTGAACGAAGCCGACCCTGACCATGTTTAACAATGAAGTAAAAATGAATATTTTATTTTTTGAATACACATAATGCCTATCCAATAAATATTGATCCCAAAAGCATCTTTTGTAACTAAAAATCATTAATTGAATTTATCTATTACAATTCCAAAATAATTTTATTTTTGTTTTCTCTACATATTACCCAACGAATTTTAAACAGATTTATGGAATAATCCGTATGCGGATTCGATTATGTGGACACAGCAATCAAAGTAAGCGATTTTAACAACTTGGATAGATACCTCGTTGCAACCCAGTATAATTTTCGATCGCTTAAACATTAATAAATATAGTTTACCTGATTGAATTTAATTTCAATGTAATACATGGAATATTATGAAGTATCAACCCTGGCCCTCAAGCCTATACGCTCAACACGAGCAAAAAAGTTTTTCAATCGTGAACGAACATTTTTCTGCGATCGGTTTATATAAGGAAGGCATGTTGAAAGGACTTCTTTTCATTTGTAAGTGAAAATGCAACTTTCATATAAGTAAGTAAAATAATGTTCAGAATTTTCTTGGTGCCAGATTTTACAAGTGTTATATTATTTTACTTGCATTTCGTTAAGTTGGGAGTTAAGATATTTTGTTTCTCAAGGGATTAAGCCGTTACGTGTTCGGTAGTATATCAATACACTTGTAGTAGACGGCATTAAAAAAAATATTATTAAAACGGTTAAAAATAATTATTTATAAAAATAAAACTGTAATGATTTTTTCAACAATAGTTGATTTTAATAACAAGATAACAATAGTTCTGAAAACGGATTAATATCCAAACTAGTAATTTTTATTAAAATAATATCTTAAAATATTATTGATTCTTAATAATTCTTGATAAAGAATGATATTTTGTTAGCAAAATAATATAATTAGACGGGGAGTGAGCACGATATGCAGTCTAACTTGTCAACTTCTAGCTTAAAACTAGAATTTCGAATGTACAGAAACCATCACATGTTTTAATAAAACTGTTCAAGATAAATTGATATAACACCGGCTGAGTGGTCGAGAGTCAACGTCGTTGGCTTATAACACGAAGGTTACGGGTTTGAATCCCAGTACGGATAGTTTTTTTATAGAATGATATATGGACTTCTTTAGGAAGCATTAATGTATGTGATGATTCGAATTTATCCCTCCCACCTATCCTACCATAAAAAATGGGCGTATCGAGAGCGATAAGCTAAAAACTAGTTCTGGCCTAGCCCTATCTTTTATACCTACTTTGTAAGAAAGGTTGAGCAAATGAGTAACAAGCAGTTCCTGTATAAACTCTTCTGTTGAGATAAACTTTACATCTGGCCGTATTTTGTTCATGGTTTAAACTTTGGTTAAAACAATCATTTTTGTTTTCCTTTTGAATTGTTACATTTAATTTATACAAAATGTAAGTAATATATACAAAATAATTCTAAGAATAATGGATGTTTTCCGAACAATATTTTATTGTCGAGAGAGTATTTTCTTCTTGATAGCCAATTGGAAAGATAAGTAAACAAATAAAAATCATTGGCATACGAATCCAACTCGTGTCCTTCGTGGCAATATTGACGATCCTGGATTCCTACATATTTTATGAGGTGACCCTAATCCTTTTAGATATATTCCACGCCCATGTCAATAGAGAACACACTCTTTGTATAGGAAAGAAATAATAAAATTTGTGATATCGCGTTGTTAAAAACGTAGATAAAATATCCTAATTAATTATCATAATATGAATATAATTATTTATTTACAGACTTTGACATTTAAATTATGCTTTATTGATAAATAAAAGAATCTTTTATCCCTTTCAGCAGACTTCTTATTAAAATAATTTGATGTGTATTGGTTTCAAACAATTCTGAGAAAAACAAAAAATCACTATCTGCTGAAATAGTTGAAACGTAATAGGTTTTTATATTTAATTCAAAGTTTCACCGTCTGGATTGTTTTGTGTTTACGTTTTTCATTTGATAAGAGTTCTAGAAATTTATGTGACTTTTTTAATGAACTGTTACAGCGGCCAATTACTTTAGACTTGTTCACAAAAAAACCAGATAACGCTTGAAAATTATGTTATCGTAAACGTCTTACTGCCTTAAGTACTATTGAAGTTCGCTTAGTGTTTTTTTTTGTGGGGGTCTTGAATTCGAGAACATCAATTTTACGAAAGTCCTTGACCCGAAGTTTCGGTAGTCCTTTGCGATGTTTGGCTCAAGTTTATAACTTCATTATATCACGAAGGACGAAAAGACGTAGCAGGGGTTGGCTAAGATGAAGGGGATTCCTTTTGTCGCGAAAGAAACGTCGCAAAAAGATAAACAATATTACAACAAGTATTTATATCACATTTATTTTTCTCAAACATTTTTCGTTTAGTTTTCAAAATTCTTTTGGAATATTCGAACTGAGTCTTCATTTAAACATGTTTTTTCCTCTCTGTTGATTTCTTAAGCCCTTACAGCGTCTTACTGTTTGATTTTATTATAATGTGTAATTTTTCTTTAGTTTATCACTATTTTTAAATTTGTAATACAGTATTTATTAAAATGATAAACGCCCTTAGTGTGAAGCAAACTAAATCTTGATGAAGCATTTCGACAGAAGGTGTGTTAACAAAAACCGTCTGTCAATCGTTTAACATCTTTTTAAGAGTAGGTATAAAAAATGCGGTTAACACACGACTGTAAGTTAGATCAGCGTTTCTCAACCTTTTTGGGAGCGTGGCCCTTTTTGAGTGTCTTAATTTTTCTGCCCCCCCCAAACCATTGTTTTGTCTTCACATGAAAATTATAATTTCAAAAAATCACCTTCTTTTATAGCTCTTCCGAGATTTTCGAATCTAGAATGCCAGTAATTTATTTTATTTCCGGATTTACAAAAAATAGCCGCGCGACGCCCGCCATTATGCTCTTCCCTGTATCGTTTTATCAATACCCGTGGCCCCCCTAAGCTGTGTTGTGGCTCCCCAAAACAAAAATAAATCTCTGTGGCCCCCTGGGGGGCGTCATGGCCCACCGTTAAGAAACCCTGAGTTCGATAATCGTTTACTTTATGCCACGTGTCATAATTGAATATGGTGGTTGTAAAGAAATTATTGCTTCAAGGAACACATATGTTAAAAAAAAGACTTAATTCAAGATGTGTAATATTGTACAAATAAGCTAACAGTGCGCTGCGCACGATACACAGAAATATAAAAAATGTATGTAAGTGTAAAGAAAATTTTGCGAGGTAGCAGAGCCACAAAGTGTTTTAATATTCCTGGTGTTTTTATAAGAAAAAGAATTTTCTTAATTGTGAATTGATTTTGAAAAATATTTTATTTTACGAATGCAAAGCTTATTTCATAGTATTAAAATATTTCAAATATATTAAGTTTTTACCCTTTTAGAGTTATACAATGTCATCCAAATAAACGTTTACAGTCGTTTATGCGATCTCAAGGTAAAATATGTCTGAGTTAATGATATTTATGACCTAGCCTTGAACCTAACTCTATCCTTCCATCAATATCCACCTAGATCGTACCTAATTAGCGGTAATCAAAATAACATACAATACCTTTTTAACTTTTTATTCAAGTACATATACATGTAAAATTTAAAATTCGAACTTTTAGCACTAGCGGCTCGGAGACTAAAAAAATGCCTCTCTTCCGATGGGGGTCGTTTAGGGACCCCAGTGGTTTCCTCATTATTGGCCTTATTCAAAAAACAAAATAGTCTAAGGGCCTTAAAATATCTCTCTGCATCATTCCTCATACATTATTTTTTTTATAAAAATCCGTAGTTTTTTTAATAAGTAATTATATTTTAAGTTGCGCGTAAAAAAGACGTCATCCCAACACACATATGAAATCGCAACTGACAACTGAGATTTAGCAAACGCTATTTTACGAGCGACCGCTTATCGCCGCCTTCTCATGTTGCCAGAACTTATATAAAATGAGGCATCGATGTAAGTAAGATATTGTGTTTTTTTTGAGAATAGTATTCGAGGATACATAAATTATTATCTTTAACTTCGTACACATTAAACCGTTTTTTGTTCTAATTTGAGGATCTTTTTTATTTAGTTGATTTTTTTCTTTTCTGTTTTATTTAATAGAGACGGAACTAGCGATCGAATATTTTTTTTTCTTCTACAAAAGGTCCAAAAAACTATGATATAAAAATACCTTAATTATAAACATTGTATCACCCATATTAAAATAGATATTTAAGAAAATGTGGGTATTGGGGTCGCATTTCTTGAGCTTAGAACCGAAAAAGTTAATGAAGAACACGAAAAAAAACAAAAGAAGAGCAACGAAAATTATTGACAGTAGTAAAAACAATGGTGGCATTCAGGTGTAATGCAATTATTTTTTATTGGTTGGCTATATAAATTTACTTACTATTCGAACAACCATAATATGTTTTACATTGAATTTTAAGCTCAGTCAATTCTTTTTTTTCAATTGTTGTGCAGTCACTGAAATAAGGTAGAAATACGTCCAAATATTTTTATCTTTGGCACGGCAGAGAAAACAAGTAGGTTTTTTACACACTCTCATAATGTAGTCTACAATCTTTTTGTAACAATTATTTTTTTTTAATTAAAAAATAGTTACGAAACTGTAAAAAAAATCATGGCAAAGTTAACTCTTTAAGTCTCGGGACGATTAATATTTTTAACTATAAAAATTGGTAGATAAACGACTGGTGGTGACAACAGTTTTTTAAATTAATTGTTTTCGGGGTTTTAATTATAACATATTTATGGCAGTATCTCAGAGTAAAAGCTTTATTTCAACATTAAATTTTATTGTTATACATATATATTAATTTTTATTATTCTTTGTTATGGGTCACACTAAAGGTCAGTTATAAAGTTGTTTTATATTTTAACAAAACGATTATGAAAAGCTTGTCATTTTTTATAGTCTAGGCTTAGTGATAGGTTGTCATATCCATTAATAATTCATGTCAGAGGCAGCTTTTTTATATCATATACAGTACTACAATATTTCATTTTATAAAGTAATTTAATGGAATATTGCGTGCAATATGAACGTTTTAATATATTTATAAAAAAAAAAGTTGAAATAATTCTTGAAATTTTAATTTGTTACATTTTTATCCAGCTTCTTGCGTAATTTAGTGTGACGTGTGTTTGTATTTTTTAAAGATCAAATACAATTTTTGTTTCACAAATATTATACCTCGTGTTAAAATAATTGACATTTTCAAATCATGATGTGAATTGTAAATGTAGCGTTGGCTCCGACAGTAAAACAAATGAATAAACATTTTTTTTTAAATAAAATGTTTGCATTTCAAAAATATTCATATGTCTTTTTGTAGAAATAAGGAATCTGTACAGCTGAAAAGGACTAAATGTTTTATAAGTTTTGGCCAGTAATGACAGCAAACAAAAATGACTATATTCGTATTATTTCTTTCAGTGTCAAAATAAATACATATTTTACCAGAGAGATTGTTTTTTCATACAATAAAGTTTGATTAAATCTATCAATCTGCATTCCTGACTCAAAACACTCAATTTTTGACTTAATATTTTCTAGTAATATACCAATATATTTTTTTAAAAATTTCAGACACTTGACTTAAATCACTTAGCGAGAAAGCAAGGAATCATGCTACGTCCTATTTTGAGGATCTGATGGACGAGAGGAAATTCCAGACATCACAGACATCCATACTCTAAATCGCTGCCCCCACAAACCGGTCTTGAACTCGTGAGCATTGTAACCAACACAAACGACATCAATCACTCAGCTAAAAGCTACATACCACTACCTTCGTCAATTAAATAGTTTCAAGTAGTTTACTGTCATATTTTGTTATCTTAGACACTGCATAATAAGTTGTTAGTTAACAAAACATAACGTAGCACCACATTCAGTGTACAAATCATATTTTTCCGTCTGTGGACATCATTCGATTAACTCGTTATAATTCCAGCCTCGTATTTTCAAAGAAAAAAAGAAGACACATTTCGTTACCCTTTCGTTTTGAGGATGCCAGAATGATGGATAGAAGGGTAGCCTTTTTAAAGGTTAATTAAGATTTTATCTTTTCACGCAAATTTTATCATTTTATTAGATACATTCCGTGGTCACGAATTTCCCATGAACTGTGTGGTGCAAATGAAAAAAAAACAAACATTATACTGAAGTGTCATGTTGATATTTTTTTGATACAGTCAATTTTAGCTATAACGAATTAATGCGGACTAGATTGTATCAGTTAAAACGCGTTATAAATTTATTAATAAAGTACATATTTTTTTCAATTATTGATAAAATAAACGACTTAATACATGTAGATACATTCTAATTTAGGTTTTCTTGAATGAACAAAACATGTTATTTAATAATTTAAGATTTCGACTGAAGGTACTTGGTGGAATTTCAATATTAAATTTCAATTGTTCAAATTATGTAAATTCACACAGATTTTGTCACTAACGACCTGGGTTTCGCCTTTCGGCATCTTCAGGCGTTCTGCATAATGGGCGCATAATGGGAACATAATACGAACGCATGAAGATGCCGAAAGGCGCAAACCAGGTCGTTAGTGACAAAATCTGTGTGAATGTACATAATTTGAACGATTCAAATTTAATGGTTTTTAATATTAAAAAAATGTGTGAGGCATGTAGCTCACATCAAGTTATCGACCAAGAGCTCATTTGAACACATGCTTATCATATTTCGAAAATTTTTGAAGAGCTGTGGCTCTTAAATTTAATCATGACTACCAGGATGGAAGAGTTTTTCAACATTTTACAAAACATATTTGTTTTTTGTACCGAAATTAGTATGTATTGAGATTTTTATATACTTATTGACACGTTTGTTTCAGCTTTTATATGATTACTTCAACGCAAACGTAATACATATTTAATTTACAAAGGTAAGTTTGCATAAAAGAAAAATTGGGTTTCTTAGATTTAATCTTATGAGCTTTATGCTCCGAATTCTGCTAGACAATCAATTTCAGCCACTGTAACCAAATAAAAGTCCCGATTTGCAATCAGAGGGTTAAAGGTTCATCTTTTAACAAGGTTAATACCGAAAATTCTTTTTTTATTCATTTGTGCAAATGGGATTTCGTGAATGTTTGTTTTATGATATATCTTGCGTGAATATGAAAACAATCACCTACAGTAAAGCTCAAATGTTTTTCATAAACAATAAATCTGTACAAAATTTAAAATTTATTTTGCCAATAATATTTTAGTATTAAAACATTTCTAAAACTGGTGCTGCGAGAAGGCTACATTTTGTAGTTAAATTATTAATGTAACATCTGGAGGTGGGTCCAAAAGGTCAGATGATGTCTCACTGTTTAAACATATTACACTTATATTGTAAAACTAAAAGTTTATTTTAAAATATGCTTTCTATAACTTTCCTGTATAATTTGATATTATTTAAATTTAAAAAATGTATACAGTCAATCCTGTTTTTATGCGATTTCGAAGTTATACGGTTTTTTAAAGATTTAATTTTTTTAAAAATGTACTATATTTTACGATATATAAAAATGTTAAATATTACATCGAGAGCATTTATCGTTTTATTTTGGATAGAATAGAGAATGAATCATAAACACAACCGACATTTGGAAAAAAACGATTTTGGACTGTTTAAATCATGTTGCATCTGCCATCGCTGAATTAAGTCCACCTATTTGGATATGGTACAGTTGATGAAACCATTGAAACATCGGTAATATCAGCTGAAATTATTATTTAAGCACATGAATTTGGCGAAGAAAGGTTTGAAACCTTTAGCGAAAATTATGGCGACGAGTTACTTACGGATAATGCTATAAATGGCGATGATGTCTTTAACTATTGACAAAAAACCAGAAAATGATGACGAACTGGAAAAAATTACAGTTCTTTCACTGCGAAAATAATTCAAGAAGGTCTCCAACTTTTCAGTAAGTTAGAAGATCATTTCATTCTAAATGATTCAAATTCTAAACGCGTATTAAAGTTTCAACGATAGCTTAAAAAAATTATTAATGGATATAACAAACTGCATAGCCAATTAATTATCGAAAAAGAAAATTTGATCACTAATTTCATTGTTAGATAAAACCCTAGTTTTATGAAATTGTTGCAGACTATTTCTTCCGAAAAAGAGTAATTTAGAACCACATGCTTTAAAACACACTTAGAATTGTCATACAGTGACTGAATATTTTTCAATATTTTTACGCCGTGTTTTTCCCCTAATTTTCCTATACTTTGCGATTTAGAGTATATTTTAACTCGCTGTTTCAAAGTTATGCGGATTTTAAAATTCATGGAACGCATGCCCACTTTTTGTATGGAAGTCATGCCTTTTTTTGTGCGATTTTTTATGCGATATTTCGTGGAACGCATCTACCGCATAAAAACAGGATTGACTGTACTTTGTTATATCTGTACACGGTTTTGGGTACAACTCATACTTTAAAGTGTTAACAGTGTCAATTATTGGAAGAAACGCATAACTTATTCTACATATTTTGTAAATAAAGACTTGTTTCACAAATCGCGAGAATTATCGTCAAATGATGACATTTCAAATGATCGAAACCGGTCGTGAATTATGCAAAAAATAATTTCATTTTTTAACTCAGTGTCCGCTCCAAATGTGTAGCGCTTAGTCTGTTTGTTAAATAGTTGTTTTTTAGGGATAAGCTCACGGATAGAAAGATAAGGATATGACTTGTGGTTAGCTAACCAATCTCGTTATTTAAGGATTGGAAAGGTGAAAAGGCTCGTTTAGAAGTCAGAAACATCCATATTTTCGAACAGAAATCAATAAATTTAATGAAAAAATATTGTTCATACTGGAACACGAACCTTAAGATCCTCCAGAGAAGTCAACGACGTTAAAATATTTGTGTTTTATTTTTTAAAAACCAATTTACAAATATATATAGTTTTATTTTTAAGTTGATTTATTTAGCAGCTGACCGTTAAACAATAAACAATTTGTTTTGTCGAAATTATTCGCTAATGGCAAAAGCGAGCATCGATAAACAATTTGTTGCGAAAAAAAATGTTTTGAAATTGCTACGTAAAAGCGATTCGGTTTTATTTATTTATTGAAAATCTTTGATTTTTTTGACCGCAGCTGTGTCTAGACCTTTGCAAATTGGACGCATGGAAACAAAGCTTTCGAAGTTTCTGTTACCACCCAAAAATATGACAACGTTCGCGAGAGTAGATCTGTGACCAAATTTATTCAATATAACAACATATTTAGAAAATTTGAAATATTAAAACTAATAAAATATAGTTTTAACATGCACATATCGCAAACTGAGTACTACAAGATTCTAAGTGTCGAATTTTGACCAAACCAAAGTAATAACGAAGCAGTCTTACGCGTAGCATTATCTACATGCTGTATTAATATGAAGTCGAAATTTTGCTTAAATTTCCAATAAGCCGTAGTTTTAGGTGTGCGTCGCAATATATCTGAGATTTCAACTTGAATTCCTTAAGATACTGAACGGCAAAACCCTTGTCGTTAGTGAAAAAACTTGTGTACATAGGTTGAATAATATCTTTTATATTTTGATTATTTTATTCCTTTTTTTCTTCAATTATTTGATTTTGATCAATTATTCCCAGCCATGTTTTTCGAGATTCAGTCAACTGAAGGAATCGTTTGATAATAGATTTTCTCTTATGTCAAACAATATTTTTGCTATTTCATTGTATATATTCATTTTTATTTTTAAAGAAGGTTATATAGCATCTTTTGTTAATTATAAGTATATAATATTATTTTATTTCACTGATATAGTCAATATCGAGTGCCATTTTCTCACATAATGTGATAATGCCACGCATGATTTGGTGCGATATGCTATTTATTTCATAGAATATTTTTTTATGTTTACTTAGTAATACAAATATATAAACTTATCATTTTCAAGAAAAAACAAATAATCATAATACGTCATGTATATTTAATATATTTTTATATATTTGTACATGTCACGATATGGTTTGAAATCTTATCATTTTATACATTCACTATCAGTTTTAATTGAAATTAACTTCATTAAAATTAATCTTCAATTTGACTATTCTATGAATGGAATGACTAGTAAGTGTGTAAACTTACTGACAAGCGGTAGGCAGAGAAAAAATAACATTACGGTTAAGGCTATGTTACTATACTGAGAAGCGCTAGCCTTAGTAGAAACGGCGTTACGGATAAGGTAAGGTAAAGTTGAATAGACGGCGAGAATGAAAACAATGTGATGAAATTTTTCGATGCTGAAATTCTCCAGATTTATTTTTTGACAGATTAGAAAAAAACTATCATATTTTAATCATTGATTTTTTTTCAAATTTGACCGAGAGATCGATCAACAATATGTTTAGTATGTACAGATTCTTGAATACCAGAGAAAAAACCGCGGCTGTGGAGTCTGGTAAAAAAGACGATTTCGATTCCGATTCCAACTTTTTTTATTATTATTTCATCTTAACTTATATATAATTTGTTTATCATAAGATAGCATCTAAGTCGTAAGACTTTTTTGACTCTGCTCCGACTCCGGCTCCGGACAAAACTCCAATATCGATGACGCCAGAGACTACAACTCCACAGATTTGAAAAAAAGCAACTTTGTCTATCGAACGTCATAATGTTGATTTCTGAAACAATAAGTCGTGTGTAGTAAATTTTATAATAATATTAAGATTTTGTAGTAAAAAGAAATCGTGATTACAAATTTTAACACTCGTGCTGGAGTTTCGTCACTTTTTATTTTTTGAATAATTATTCCCTAGCGTAAAACTTATTGTCTTATTATGTTGTTTGTCTGGAACAGAATATTTCAAACATTTTCAAAATTTGAAGCCTTGAATATGAATTTCAGTGAAACTGTGATTTGTCTTTCTCAAATTCATCGTTTTATCGAATACATTGTTTTTTATACGCTTTAAGTGCGTATAAAAAACAATAAATCTAAATTCCACTGTAATTTTAAATATTTGCGAATAATTCCAAGTTTTATTGTTTACGGATGCAATAATGAAACACTTGTAACATTAACTATTACACGAAATAAAATATTGTTAATATATAGTTTCAAATTATTATATCATAGCGTAAAAAATAGTAAAAAACGAAATGAAGTTTATTATATAGTGAAGATGGGCAGAGAACATAAAAAAAGTGTAACTGGATGTAGATGACTATAAAGAAATTTCAAGATAACTGTTGACTGTGAATATGCAAAGATTTATGGTAAGACTAGCTTAATAACAAATAAATAACTGTTTTTTTCTCTATAGCAAACAACAATTTTCAAATTAAATATTAAATGAGACAATGTTAAAAAAAACCCTGTTTCCATTAAATGTGAGGTATGTTGACTTTTTATGAAGTTTATCTTATCAGAAATCGTTCTATGAAAACTACTCAGCTATTTAACCACTTTATTTTGGAGAGAGAAAATATATATGGATACAAGTAGTACATGACTAGTAGTTAACTTACTGTTCTCGCTATTCTCTGTTTTGAGGATAAGGTAGGCAAAGGGTAATTCAAACATCACATACATTTATCTTTGTCTTCGAACACGAATCAATAAATCGATTAAAAAAAATGTTTATAAAAGTTTGTGTAATAGGTGTCAAACCAGTTAACACCACAACCGAAAGTAATGATTTCGTTCACTTGACTACATGCCACATGCTGCCGAAAATAATTATTCAAGAAGGAAAAAACGCTTCGTATAATATTTAATTTAAAAGAAAAATAATCAAATATAAAAAGCTACGGAAAAGAATAAGATTTCTGTTGAGGTGAGTATTCTGTTAAATATAACGACAGCGATGGTGAATTTAGTTTCACAAATTAAAATATTTCGCAAATAAATCATTCCATGTACTGTAAGTAGGGCAGAAATGAAAAAATATCTTAAATTACTAAATGTGACAATCCTTCAATTGGAGGTTTGTATTATTAATTTTAACACCCATCATAATTATCTATACACATATCTACTCTCTTTCATCTAGTTGTTACTCATCAACGACTATTTTTTGTTTTATCATATTTATATTGGTTTATGACACTCTCCATACGTACCCTAGTTGAACAAAAATTGATGAATTCGTTTTTTAAGCATGTAAGTATTGAACCTAGTTTTGTAAGTCAATCTTCCTTCAGGGAAATGCGGCCCATTTACCGAAAATTCAATTGCCTCAGGAAATTTTCTTATGTATTCATTTTTATGAGGCCAACCTTGACCATATAAGAAAAGGTTTTTTTAATATCATACCCCATGGGTTGTTCAGCCTGATTAAAACCTGCTCACCTTGGGTCGACTCTACTCGTATCTACTGAAAAACGCGTACTTTGAAAGCACAGTGTGTTTTGAAAACAATCAGAGTAATATTTATACATTTATATTCTGTATTTAATAAATAGCGTAATGATGATGTAATCTCATTTTATCGTTTTTAATGACCTCTCAAAAATGATAAAGTGAAGTCTATTGATCAAGGTTTCATTAAATTCACATACTATAAAGAATCAGGATAAAGATATATTCACTTGTCAAGTGTAAATATTAAATTCTTCGGGCCCACGTTTAATTGTACTTATTTCACTTTTTTCTGAATTATAAGACTTAATTTGTTCGTCGTGATCAACACCTGCAAAATAAGTTAAAATAATGGTGGGTTAAGACCAGGTAATTCAGCATACCTAAATGAATTTACTTTTCATTATGTTTCTATTGCACATTATTTCATGTAAAAGTGTACTATTTCTTTATGTAATTATAGCTGATAATCTATATTCAAAGTTAAAATACCTAATCAATAAAATATAATTGTGTAACACTTTTTAATAAATATCTCCAATATCCTTTCACAGCGGCTGTCTTTCTTTCAATTGTGATGATGTATTTATAAAGAATCTAGACCAAAATAATAATACAATGTGTATTTTATTCATCCACAAATTTCTATTTCAGTGGACATTGAATATCTGTGATATCAAAAATCTCTGTCTCATTTTCTTAACCTACTTAATTTAAGCAAAACTTGGGCGACTGGCTCATACCACATAATCTTGTTCTTCAATTCATAACCTTTAAATTTGCAGGGGAAAATATTAGGAAACAAAAAACAACTTGGCTAATAATCGATTTATATAAATGAAAGCAGATATAGTTTTAGTATTACGTGATACTACAAATAATACCAGCTTAATAACTAAATGTTACTCCTTTAATATGTCATATTAAATTTTTGTAGATTTTGTATAAAAATTTCGTTCAATGAAAAATTCATTTAAAATAAAGACTTTGACGAGACATATTTTTGCTTTCCACGCTAAAAACTTTTTGTCAGGAAATCAAATTGAAATTACCAACTCCTCAAATCTAGACAAGCCAAAACTTTTACCAGTTAAATTTACTACCCACCATAATTTTAAGGGCAACAAGTTCTTAAGAAGCTGGGCTTTAAAGAGTCGGTATAAAAGAAGCTTTCAAAAGGTCGCAGATTAATATTATATTTGAAATAGATACATAGCAATCAAAACTTTTGTACAATCTATTATTGTGATATTTGTGAACCATTCCATATAACCGTAACTAACGTAAGTATCAAATATTGACGTCTCTTATCACAGTTGAAGAAAATTATGATTAATTTCCACATTATTTAGTATGTAGTTTTTTTCAATATTTTGTCAAAAAATATTTTGATAATTTAAATTATAGAATTATAGAGAAAATTGTCTTTTTTTTGTTCAGTAATAAATAATTTGAGTGAATAAAACATTTTGTTGTAAAAAAAATACACGTCAAAACAAATATTTTCATATAATTTAAGACTGAAGGTGCTTGGTGGAGTTTCAATATTAAATTTGAATCGTTCAAATTATGTACACTCCCACCGGGATTTCCACTTCTATACCCTATATACATATAATCATCAAACCTTTTCCGACAAACAAATAAGTATAATTCTTAAAACCACTCACTACTCAAATCTTTGGGCATTCCCATGAGCTTATCCTTTTTGCCAGCAATGGCTTTAGACTCAGTGATACATTTATTTATTATTATATATAAACACGAAACATTCATTTACTAGGCGTCAGTTCGGGTTCATCCGTGCACTTGAGAGCCTGAAGATTCCAAAAGGCGAAGCCCGGGTCGTTACTGACAAAATCTGTGGGAGTGTACATAATTTGAACGATTCAAATTTATATATTTTCATGATCAAATAATTTTAATTTGAGTGATTTTTACATAAGTATTAATGAAATAAATTTGGTGATAATTATGGTCCATCGAAGAGGTATATCATGCTTCTCCTTTGTGGATATCGAATAAGTTGAGTATGAATGAGTGACTTTACGAAAGAAATTGTAAAAAGTTATTACAATGGAAGAGTTTTAAATTCTCTCCACACGGCAGTAGCTTCAATTAGTGATTGTCGAAACTTATTACTTAAGCCTTCAGAAGAAAGAGCGGCTGGTTCTAACAGTGGATTTTAAAAGCAAAACTTGTGTGGTAGACGCTAAGCATTTATTGATTCCCAGATAAATGCTACAAAATAAAATAGTAAAAGTATTGTTTTTTTTAATAATAAGTATAGCTTCTTCTCTCATTTTAGAAAAAAGCAGCATTTACATTATAACTAATACTCTAATATATAAAAATGAATGTTTTTTTGTTCGTATTTTATGCGTTGCCACACCGCTCATCCAAATTGCAGTAAAACTTTGACAAACTTTTTGCTTGTACTTGCGCAAAGGTTATAGACATTAACGTAATTAACATTAACATTAAAATTAACGTACAGTTGGTTTTAAATGTAAAAAACAATTTTTGTATGTCTGCCATACAGTTCATTTTGACAACGTATGCTTGCACTTGCGCGAAGTTTATAGTACAATTAACTCACATTAGGTGGCGCGTGTGTCGTTGGCAGCAAACGTCAAACGTCAAACAGAAGAAAAAGAAAATATGCACTTCAATAAACACAATTAATAAACACAAACACTTTCTTTGAGTGACATTGCAACGCTTGAGAGATCCGCTTAGAAATTGATAAATACAACATATTCTGCAACCATGGTAATTAAAAATTAATATAAAACTGGCGAAAATTGGTTAAAAAGTATTCGAGTGCACTACGACTTGGAATAGTTCAAAGTTACTATAGCTCATGAAAAGAGTATAATGAATTTATGTCGTCGTTTTATTTTTCGTTTATTACGATTCTTTATTCAATTTTAATGATTTTTCAAATGTTTTATAACAGCTCTCCGCAATCAGTGTGCTACGGCACACTGGTGTGCCTTGAGCCGATACAGGTGTGACGCGGTCAAATTATTACAATTAGATATTTTATGGATTTTCGTTAAGAAAGAATATCCTCGCATTTCCGACAAAGCCATCCTAACACTTCCATTTTCGACGACATATTCATGTGAGCAAAGTTTTTCAACTCTTGTATTAATTAAAAATGATAAACGGTCATGCTTAAAAAGGATTAACCAAGAACTTCGGATTTCGCTGTCAAATATCGAGCCGAATATGTAACTTTTGTGTTCAATGAAACAAGCGCAGGTATCACATTAATTAGTCATTATATTATAATAATTATTAAGATTGCATAAAAGTAAATAAAGTTAACTTTTTATGTATGTATACTTATCAATTAAAAATTAAAATGCATTGTAAAATTTGTGTATCAAATTAATATCTATATATTTTAGCTTTTGACGTGCCGCGAAATTCTAGGAAGAACTTTGGTGTGTCGCAGGCGTGAAAAAGTTGCAGAGCACTACTTTTTTAATACTGGCCAGATAACTGATTACTTGGTTTATATTTAAAATATATCAGAACATTGGATCAAGGTTATAAGATTGATAAATAAATAAAAACAAAGGTGTTGTCCATTTAGGTGTGATAAAATCGTGAAAAAGCGTGCCCGCAATTGCTGTGAAAACTTCCCGAATGCGTCTATTAAAACAGCGAGTAGGTATTAAAAGTTTTACTGTGTGCGAATATCGAAGTACTTTTTCCATCAGGGTTCAAGTCGTAGGGAATGAGCGAGCTGCCGGTTGCTAGTTGCCACGAAGCAGCGAAATACGGAGGCTAATCACGTACGAGGTATTCGACTGTGGTTGCTAAACTGAGAATTTAATTATGTTCATTCAAATATACTCAAAAACTTGTGGGGTTATAATGCAAAATGTACTATTTCCAAAACTCGAACTTTTCAGTAGAGTCAAATACTATAACGAATAACACAAAATAAAATAACAACTTTATAAATTTGAATCGTTCAAATTATGTACACTCCCACAGATTTTGTCACTAACGACCCGGGTTTTGCCTTTCGGCATCTTCAGGCGTTCAAGCGTACGGATGAACTGACGCTTAGTAAATGAGTGTTTCGTGTTTATATAATATATAAATGTATCACTGAGTCTCAAGCCATTGCTGGCGAAAAGCGAAACCCGGTTCGTTAGTGACAAAATCTGTGAGAGTGTACATAATTTGAACGATTCAAATTTAATATTGGAATTCCACCAAGCGCCTTCAGTCAAAATCTTAAATTATAACAATTTTATAAATATATGATTTACAATTTTAAAACGACAGTCTTTTGGAAATTTTATATTAAAACTAATAGGACCTTTAGGCTTGAATTACCCTATCTGCATACCTAACATAATATCGCTCATTTTAGAAAGAGTACGTTTTGCATTATAACCCCACAATTTGCTGCCAAGTATTTCAAGCTTGGCATGTAAGTATTAAGTACAACATGCGGCCATATGATTCAGGATGCTGACAACATTCTTCAGAAGCTTCTAGATTCTGGAAAACGATTGAGAAAAGTTGACAATATGTCTATCAGTTGGATCTTTTAGCCTTGTCTGTCTTGTCGAGTTACGATAACCTATACGGCTTTTAATGAGCTTACAGCGTCTTGCGCACTGCGGTGCATCCATTTCAGACTTTTTTTTTAAAATCATGATACTCCAGGCAAAATTTTGAAATAAAGATAACATTGTTACTTAAAAGAATACACAAAAGAAGATGGATGTGCAGGTAGCAGGAACATTGAAATAAATAAAAAAAATAGCTGAGAAATACGATAAATGTAATGTTACCGGTGTAGTTTAGTTGTTTGAGATAAGTTGTCTGCATTGATTATGCTGAAGTATACTGTTTGTACGACGATGGAAACACAGTTAAATCAATTAGTGTTAGAAAATTTTTGTGTTATACCTGTCATGGAACAAATTAAAAAAAAATACATAAATTTGGCAAGTAGTAGGAGAAATAGGCTTTGCCAGTTAAATAAAGTTGTCGATGAATGCTGCATATTTGTAAATAGTACCACATTGGAAATAGATTCGTTGAATTGGATGTTGATGGGGTCTGTGATGGTGATAATTTAACATAATCATATACTAAGTTAGAGAGAAAAATATTGTCATAAAAAGTTTTTGGAATGTTTGTTTAAATATCCAGTTGGTAATGTGTAACTGTTAGGTATTTGAGAAAGAAAAAGTTGTATTCTTTTTGGTATTGTTTTGAATATAAACTGGCTTGCAAAGTGGACGTCATAGTCAAACTATTATAATCTTTATAATAAATTCTAGAATGAATTTTAGCAAAGTAATTTAGAAATTAAAGTCTTGTCATCTGTCTAAAAATTTTGATTGTTTGTGATTAATCCTTATTAGGAATTTAATGTAATATTTACATTAAAAATTTTACAGGAACTTTCTTAGTCTTTTGATGGCTTTCGAGAGTTTTTTAAAGGCAGTCTCATGGATTTTCTATCTTCCTAGATTGCGTATAAAATCTTTTTATTTTTTTTCTTAAAGATATTACATTGAAAATCGATTTTTTGAGGAATAAGCAAAACCAAAGATTCTCACATTTTTCAAAAATTCACTGATAATTATTTTTGAATCTCTCGATTTCTCACTTTTTTGTCAGTGTCAATCCCGGGATCCCAAAAGCTCAGATCCCGTAATAATTATTAATCCCAAAATTACAGGATCAAAAAAAAAAAGTTCCGGGTTCGGATGCCTTATTCACAACTCACACTTTACTTGTAATATGCATTATTTCTGCTTTGACTCATTTCAATAATTATCAAAACTGAAGTCAACGTGCTATATTGTTATGGTAAAAGAAGTTTCTGAAGTAGTCGCAAAAAATACCGTCAAAAACGTGCTTTTTACACCCACATAAAATAAAGTTGTAGAATCACTAAAGCGTACCATATAATTTCGTAGCAGCGTAGATATAGACGTAGATACCTACCGTAGAACGCAGACGCCTCTACGCCCAGGTGCCCGGTATTACGTACTCATCACGTGACATTTTTGCTACGGCTACTACGTACTACTTTATACATTTATATTATTTTCACAACTCTTCTGAATACACTCACAGTGCTCAAACTTTTTACAATCTGTTAAGATTGAAAAAAATAATACAGTATGTATTTGTCTTCATTCATTTGTTAGTCTGCTTTTCCCATTTCCCATGTCAGTTAGTGACTGTGTTTGCGCTTTGTAAAATACTCACAGACAAAAAAATGTCTTGTAAAAAAACTTAAATGTTGATTGAATCACTTTTAGGGTGTTCACTGTCAATACTTGGAGGAAAGGCATTATATTAATAAAAACAAAATATTCCTTTGTACTTCATTCCACTTTATTTAATAGGTCAGGACCAGTTTCGCTCATTGCGAGCATTGTCAACTGACAATGCTGACAATACTCGCAATGAGTGAAACCGGTCTTGATCTATCAAACGAAGTGGAATGAAGTACAAAGGACTATTGTGTTTTTATAAATGTTGATTGAATGTCGGAAAATACTTTGCTTTTTGTTATAAGATATTATCAGTTATGTTGTTTAAGATTTCGACTGAAGGCGCTAGTTGCTAACAAGCTAAGTTTTGCCTTTTGGCATCTTCAGGAGAAACAGTCAGCCTTCTAAGTCCTTCACTGTTCAGTTAGGTATATTTTTATTAATAGCCTTATAAACAACTACTTTTAATCGTTGTTGTTACAGAGGAGATCTTATCTTTATCATGTTAAAAAAATATCAAATAAAAAAAGCAGTTATTTTATATTTTTAATTATCCAAGATGATTAACACTTTAATTAGGTGTAATTATTCATGTTGATACCACGCATGTAAAAAAATCGTGAAAAAAATAATTTTGATTTGATATATCGGTCGTTTCAAAATCATGGTTATAATTTAGGCAATAATGAGGTATTTCATATAAGGTTTACGTTTAGTTTAATAACACATATAATTAACTATTAAAAAAGAAGTTTGAAAATATTTTTTTCCGATGCTATTTTATTTTCGAATTGAGAGCCATTGCATTTTCACAAGAGAAGAAAAGATAAAGTAATATAGGTGTGCACAGCCAAGCTTGTTGCTAGAGGTCGTGGATTTTCAAAGCCTTTGTTATTATTTTAGTACAGTGTGTATTGAGAAAGATTCTTTTTCTCATAAAACTCACCCAGAGCTACAGAGAATATTTATTTATTTTGGCAAAATTAATTTAATTGGCAGTTTATTAAACAGAGACACATTTATAAGAAAAAGTAACGCTTACCGAGTACTTGTTCGATGCTATCATGTAACGCCTTTAATGGCCATAACAGTCTGTTGAAAGATACTATTAAAATATAGACAATACTTTTTTGCAGGGCTGTGGAGTCGTGTAAAATTTTTTAATCATTTCATTTTAACTATTTCATCAGATCATCTTTAGTCAGCCAAGCATGTAAGTCAACATTATGCAATATTTTGGTTTGAATACACATCATTAAATATATATTTTTCGCACGTTTTTCACAACTCCGACTACACAGCCCTGCTTTTTTGGCATAATGTAAGGTTCTATTTACATGTGATTGATTTAAGGATTTTATAAAGATAGTTTTTATTAATAGAGAATCATAGACTTACATTTTTTTTTTAAATCCATGTCCGCTCCCAATGTGGAGCATATGGCCTCCTAATGGAGGTATCTTAACAGAAGTTTTCTCTAGCGAACTGTTTGTTACTCAGTCCCTCAACCTCACTTCTTTCAAAGTGAGTAGGGAAAGAAGGATAAGGCTAGAACAGGACTAGTGGTTGGCTAATCGCTATTCTACGCCCAGTTATTAAAGGATCAGAAGGATTGGAGGAGAGGAAATGATGTGAATTGACATCACAAATACCCAGTCTTCGATCACAACTTTGAATTTAATAATTCTCAAATTCACTGTGATCTGACCGGGAATCGAACCCAGACCTGCGTGATCGGTAGAGCAAGCTCTTACCAACTAAGCCACAGCAGGCGACGCAAAATAGAGACGCAATAATATAAAAGAAAATACCTTGGTTAGCAGCCTACTGAATAATTACACTAATCGTGTGCTTATTTATTATTACAATATGACAGAAAACTACAGTTTTTGTTAAAAATCATACGAGCATTAAGATAAATTTCATTTTATAATTTATTTTCATTCGATAGCTTGCTACAGCCCATTAAAATTTATTTAATTTAATTTTAGATTTCGACTGAAGGTGTTTGTTTGGTGAAGGTGCGTTGTTGTTGGTAAAAAATATTTCACATTTTACTCTACACCCCATTCAAAAATAATGTAATTATTTTTTTTATTAAGTTAATCCAAACATATTTTCATAAAAGAAACAAAAGTAGATTTATTAGAGTAGACATTATTATATATAATTAATTATACGTATTTTTATACTCTGAAGCTGACGTTTTATCAGAAAAGTTCTTATAAATTGTAATAAATTGTACAGAACTTAAGTCAAAATAACAAAAAATGATGAGTTATAAACAGATAAAATGACTAAATGTTGGCGACACAATTAAAATAAGAAATATTTTTTAACCACTGATTGAGCAGAACTCATTCGTTCTCTCATCCTGTGGTCCTGCAAATGACAAGTGTCACAAGAAAAATCCCTTCACACAATCACAACAGAATACGAAGAATAAGATTTGATTACTGAGAATGTGTGTAACAAAAAAAAATGACGAAAGATACGGAAGGATTTATTTGACGTTGAATTTAACGTAACAAGTCTACCACATAACAGGAGACTGAATAAAAAAAATACCTTAAAACATTACATTTTTAATTTAATTTTATAAGATACTGATTTGGGTATATTATGAATCAATTAAGATTAATTTGAATGTTTGATATTTAAAAAGTTATCTTCGTATCAGCAATAATACATTGCTTTGCTTGTTTTATAATTATTTCTTTAAGTCACTATACAAAATATTTAATGACTATATTTTTCAGAAAAGTTCACAAATTTCGACGTCGTTATAGTATTTGAAAAAAAAAATCGATCACTGATAAACTTTGTCACGTGCCTCCGATTACACTATCAGATCTAACATCGTCATCTGATGTAATATCATATCTTGATTAAGCAATATGCCTTTCAGTTACGTTCTATTATTTTTTTATAGTATGCGTAAAAATGTTTTTTATGAATGACATATTAAACTCGAAAACGAAAACGATAAATAATATTTTCATTCAGAACTTCTTGTTAATTTGTAATTTGATACATTGTTACGTCAACGTCACGTAAATTTCTATCAATTGACGTACATTCGAATAATACGATGAGAGAAATATATTTTTTTTTAAAAAGCTTTGCGTCATTCCAAAAAAGTTTTTATGACTTTTATTTTTCCTCACTCCTAAAAAACTTTAAAATTGAATTTTCTTTAGTGGCGTACAGATATTTTTGTTATTCCTACAAAAATAAATTGAATATGTATTCAGTAAAAGATTATTTTTTTCAGTTAAATTACTAAATAATAGTTTTGAATATCATGTGGTGTCGAAATAGCTTTTATTGTTTAATAATTTTTATTTTATTTGTAAACTTTGCGATATTTTTTCACCTGTCACATTTTGTAACATATGGAATAATAGAGTTTTCAAATTTAATTTTATACATTTTTTTATCCATGTTCGCTCCTAATGTAAAGAGCATATGGCTTCCTAATGGACGTATCTCAACAAAAAAAAAAATCCGACAACCGTTTGATACTACTACAAAAAGAGTAGTAGGGATAGAAGGATAAGGCTAGGAAAGGACTAGTGGTTATCTAATCGTCATCGCTATGCCCAACTATTGAAAGAAAGAATGGGAAAAAGTTTTAAGATATCAAAAACACAAAAAGCAAACGGGAAATCACAAATCTTTACAGAAACCTGATACACCACTGAATCTTTTCCTTTTTAAATCTTATACTCAATCTGATTTCTTGTGTTGAAATTAATGTCAAATATTATTACGTGAAGCTCGGAGTTGTTTTGAAGTTCCTGGGGGAGAGGGGGTGGTAAGGGGTGATGAATAGTGGGTGTTTAATAATTATTGTAGCTTGGCAATGTAACAAAAGAAAGATTAAGTATACTTGCCGTGCGCGTGAATTGTTAATGAAAATTGTGTGAAACGGGGCAGGTGCCTGTGGCTGGTTGCTTTTCATGGTCGAACCTTTACGTATTGCACGTTTGTAAGAGAATTAAAAGCAAACAGTTGATATTGATTTTTTAGAGAAAATGTATTTGGATAATTTTGTATAATGAATGAAATAGCAAGACGCGTCGGGAAAACGCTTTCACACCAAAAGAAACGGCCGCAAGAGGAATTTTCAGAAAACTAAATACTTCAGAATATTAAGAAAAAACTAAATTAATTGTAACGATACAAAATATATAACCAAAATAAAAAAAATAAATAAGATGAAATCTGTAAAAAGTTATAACTTCACTAAATTTTACAACTGCAAAGTGATCCTAAAAACGATAACCTTGAAGGTGTGTAAAATTTAAAGCTTAACTGAGGAACAACAAAATAGTCTACAAAATTTAAAAAAAATCAAGCTATTCCTATAGTACAAATACTCAAATCTTCATCTTTTTAAGCTCTGTATCTATATGTATATACCCACATGAAGGTTCGGAGAACATATGTCAACAATAGTTATTGGGAAAAATATTCTCTTTTTTTTGTTGGATATCAAATTTATGGAGCTTTAAGTACCAGGACACGTCAGCGTCAAAGTTCCTCGAATTTCCTTCATCGCTATTGTTTTGAAAAGTTGTGTTTTCTTACAATCGTTGCAGACGGAAGGGCGTGATCGCTACAGAGGTAAGAAACCCCCCATTCAAGCCAGTTCACGAAGACTCCATATGCATTCATTAGCAAAAATCTTGCAACAGATGTACGGACAACGTTGATATCGATGCTAGATTGATAGGTATGTACTTTTGGAGACAAAAGGTTTGTAATCGAGCTTTTGAACTTTTGCGTTAATATTATTTTTTGTTTTCCAAGAAATAATGAACACATTATGAACTTTTTAAAATAAAAATACGATAGTCAGCCATAAACTTGGTTTTGGAACGTGCTGTTGACTTTAAACCTGGTTGTTTCTTCGTTCGACCGGATGAATTCGGTCGCGTGAAAAGGACGCTGGTGATTATTTGTAAGATTTACTCAGTGGAAATAAGGCACGCCAGGTAATCTTAAGAAAAAGCAAAAAGATTAACGAGACAACACATGCTGTCGATATGTTCCAAATAGGAAACAGAAATGGCAAACAAAGAATTAAATATAGTTTGTACATTAAAGTTGATATCCTAATTTTCTTATGGAATTTAAAAACGTTAAATGTATATTTCTTAAGCATTTATTATTTACCTGATTGGGTAATAGTATCAATTATTTTTACAATCTTTCAAATGTTAAAATGTTCACCGACTAAATTACCTTGTTAGGTATTTTTTATAACCATGTCCGCTTCCAATGTGGAGCACGTATATTTCTGATAGAGTTTATCCATCACTTTTAGGATGTTCACTGTCAATACTTGGAGTAAAGACATTATATTAATAAAAACACAATATTCCTTTGAACTTTATTTAGAAAGGTCAAGACCGGTTTTGATCATGGCGAGCATTGTCAACTGATAAGAAATATGATTTCGCAGTGCTATTTGTATATATATAAAAAAAATAAATGAAAAGTGTTTCTACAAGAACTGCTTGTTATTCTGTCGTTTAATATGTCTTTTTCTAAACATAGTAGGGATAGAAAAATATGATAGGGGCTTAACTAGTATTTAGCTTATTGCTCTCGCAACGCCTGATTTTAGGATAGGACGGGTAGGAGCGAATTTAAGACACAAGATACGTTCATACTTCAGACAGAAATTCATAAATTAAACGAATATCAATTTATAAAAACTGTTCGTACTGGGATTCGATTCGGTGACCTCGATGCTTTTTACGACTCATTTAGTTCCAAGGTGACCCTCAAACGAGTAAAACACGTGCTTCTCATGGTTATCGGAAAACAAAAGTATATTTTTATTAATTTATTTTTTTGGGTAAAGTAAACAAAATTAAGAAGATTTTTCTTAGGGATCATATAACAAGTAGCTAATACATTATTCTTAAGAATTCTAAGAAAAATATATGTATTTAGTAATAGTTTTTGTGAATATTTTACCATTAAATATTAATTATTCATTATGTCAATTTATTAAACTATATAAAGAAAGATTCAGAGAAGTTTATTTTCTTGTAATAATTGACTATAATACCATTAAAATATAATTATCTACATATTTAAAACTATATTATATGGTATCAAGTTCATCAATTTATTTTAAGATATAGAAATAAAAATTAAAAAAGCAATAGTAGGCAACAGGATGATATCAATTTTTGGTCTGAAGACCACATGCCAGGTTGTTTAGTAAATGTCGTTGTATTGAGTCTTTTATAGCTGAAAATATTTTTTTTCAATCTGCTGCTCATATAGTACTAAAATGAACAAGCTAAGCAAAATAAAAGATTGTAAAAACTAGGTGTAATCATATATTGATTATTAAAATGAAAAGAAGTTTGACAAGACAAGAAAAATTCCTTTGTATGACATATGTTTAAAATCTCTGGGGGAATTTGCTGCTCACAACGGATGTATGGACTATTGATTACTTTATGGCTAGTATTTTTTTGGTCAGAATTTAAATAACATTGGTAAGAATTTAAATTAAATGGTCATAATATAACGGTCACAATTTAGATGAAATTAAAAAAAAAACCTAACCTAAGCTAACCTAACCTACTAACCAAAATTGTTATTAAATATTCTGACCGTATACTATTATTATTCTGACCGTTCATATTTTTATTATGACTAAAAATTGATTTAAATTCTGATCATTTAATTTGTTTCCTTACTTTATTTGCAATTTTAAAATTCAATTCCATCCTGAGTGCGTGTATTTGCTTAACGCTGTCAATACAATCTATCGTATATTGGAATATTTGTGTTGTATATCGAATTATCTGAATTATATATTACGAATAGTAAGTTAAATATTTGTGAGATACAGAAATGATTTTTAATAGATTTATTATATATATACTTGTTAAATATAAAGTAGTAGACAAAATTTTCAATATAAAATAAAAATATTCGTGATTTTTTAACGTCATTGTATTGTAACATAACGTGCGTATGGCCGTGGCGGGTGGTGGAAAGAGTTGCATAGTTCTGTACTAGCCAAATCCTTTCTTTCTTAGACAAAAATAGGTTAAGAAACTGAGTAACAAGCAGTTTTCGTAGAAGTTAAAATACCTCAATAAGGAGAAGACACCTAAAAAAATTGGTGTTTTTTTTTTCAATAATTTTAGTGCTACTGTGGGATATCTGTCTTCAAGAAAAATATCTTTTCATGTTTTAGATAAACCACTTTAGTATGTCTTTAAATAAAACAAGACATTACAAAACATCTAAATACTAAATATTTAAAATGTCCCATTGCAGGTCTCAAGTGACAATATGCTCCAAATTAGGATTGGACATGGATTTAAAAAAATATTACAATTTATGTAAAAAAAACTTATAAATAAAAAAATTGCGCTAAAGAATTCAAATGTTTAAATGTCGTATATGTTGGTTACAAAAAAATTTAGGCAAACCTTTATTTTATATTAAGCCAATAATAAATTCTAAGGTTTAAGCCTTAACAAAGCATTAACAATTTGATGAGAATTAAATCAAAAAAATTTGCGGTTCAGTGGTTTAGGGTATAGATAAAAACATCCTTTTTTCTGAATTCCGCTTAGGTATATGAAGCGTAGAGTCAACTCGAGATAAAGAAAGGTCGTGAAAAGTAAGCGAAAATTGAAGGAAGAATTTTCTCATCCCTTAAAAAAGCACACACACGCTCCCGACTGCTTTTCATCTGTATCCAGAATTCCTAAGCCTACTGGAATTGTGAGGTAGTTAGTTTTTATTTCCGTATTGATTCTCTCTCTGGCGGGTAGAGAGGGATGGAAAACACCTGCTGGGCTATGCCGGTTTGTTTGTGAGGAAATACGTGTAAGCCTGTCTTTGTGTTCGTAGATGATATTGTTATGATTTGTATGCTGGTTATTAAGATGCATAAACAATAATTTTACCCTCTCTCGGAAGAACGTTGTATCTGAAAAACAGTCAAAACTTAGTATTATTGAAAAAAAATAATATTAGGATTGTTTGTGGACACTGTTTGAGGTAGAATAGATAATTCATTATTTTTAGGTGCCGGTTAGTTTTTATAAGTAAAAAAAAATGATCACCAAAAATGGTTTTTATTCAATTGAAAAAAACGACTCTTTTTTGTATTTTAAAAAAAATTCAATATGACATTTATTTTATTAATCTATGTCCACTTCCAATGTGGAGCATATACATTTTTAAAGAGGTATTTTAACAGAAGTTTTTTTTACTGAACTGTAACACACCGCTATTTTAGGTTTGGAATGACGGAGGGGTAAGGGGGAGATTTTTGGATCGAAAACATCCCTACCTGCGAATACAAATTGATTTATTGATTAAAAAAATGCTGTTCGTTTGTTATTCAGAAGCCAACGGCGTTGATCACTGTGCCATAAGCCCGCCTAACGATAATTTAACAAAGTAATATTTAACTTTCCTATTCTATTGAATATTTTAACTTCAGTGTGAAACACATTATACATCCTATGGAATAACAATATTAATACATATAAATTGACATGAAGTTACCGTCAGCTCTTTTCAATGAAAAAAATGACTACAATAAACTAAGCTTGACCTAAATCGAGCTTATGCAAGATGCGTAAGAGTTATAACATAATTCATAAAAGACAGCAGTTGGACCATGTTATTTTTCCTCATTAATCGTTTTTAAGGATCCCTAAAAACGATAAATGCTGGAAAGCGATGAATGCGTGAACGATAGATTGCTGCTCATTTAATATATTTTATTATTCGAAATAAATGACAGGCAGTGAACTAGCTTGCTTTTGGCATAAGCCTTAAGAAATTGATGCTTGCAATTTCCGAAAAAAATGCTCCAAAGCTCTAAGGCAGTGCTCAAATATTTATGTTGAATGATATTATTTCTACCATCAGCCAAGTTTTTTAAGTGGCCACTCGAAACATTTACATAAGTTTAGTGTGAGTTTGTATTACTTATATTTAAAAGCTCTTTTCTGTGAGTGTTAGAAAGTGAACAAAATAAAAGAAAAATAGTTCAAAGTGAATATTATTTCAGATATAAAAATACTCTTCATTTTTATTCGAAGATTAAATAAACAATTTATTAATTTGCTGGTTTGTTTGAGAAAGTATTTTATTAAATACTTAAATAATAGTTTTAAGCCTTATTCGAATTGTATTTTTTTATTATTTGAGTGTCTGAACCTTAATTATTTAAAGAGAACTAAATGTCTCCGTTTAGAGAAGGCAAGGAAAATGTAAAAATTGAGCTAGAAAAGTACAATAAGAAAACCAATTGTTCCTCTTTACTCTCAGATTTCAGATTTTTTTAGATAGTGGCTTTCCTATCATTAGATACAAACCTCACAATATATTAGAACATAAGTTTACCAATGTGTATATTTATTGATTTGAACTCTAGAAAACACAATCGAGTAGAATTTAAAGCTGACATCGTTTAGCACACGGTTATTGAAACGGAATAATCATAACGTATATTTTTCTAGATTTTTATATTTAACTGTAACGTCAAAGGAATGCACAGCACACGCATATATGTTAGTATGCGGTTGGTTCGTTGGTGGGTATGTTGACATGTGGTTCTGCCAGTTGCCACCCGGTATTTAAATTATTTACTTAAATTTTAAGCAACGAATGCAAGCATATATTTAATTTAAAATGGATAAAACAACAATATTAAATACATATTAATATTTTTAAAAACTTTAAAGACACATTTCTTAACTTTTATTTCACCAATTGACAGTTCTTTAAGTCTCCACTGATTAATTTCAACATTGTTGGAAGCAAATAGTTTACAAAATAGCTACAAAAGCTTACAATGAAACATGTTCAGAGTTATATTGTTGTCCAGAACGAGCACTCGAAAAACTTTCACACTATCAGGCAAAGTGATGATTGAAAAAGTCATATGAGACTCTCTACTAAGCTTAACGGAGTAAATATTTACAAATCAGTGAAGACTTTGGCGTACGGAGATGACATTGATCTCTTCACCCCTTCAAAGAAAACTGTTGTCGAAGCCTCTGTGGACTTGTAACTAGCGGAAAATGAAATTGGTTTTGAAGTAAATATGAAACAACCATAATATGCTAGTCACTAAGCCGATACAAGTGGATAGCCTCATTCTCGACAACCAAATCATTGAGACAATATTTAAAGTCTTGGATCTTGTATTCCTAGTCAATGTCGAAAATAAAGTGAGCAACAAAATTCAATGGCGAATTGTATACATCAAAAGCTCACCTCTACAAAGCTCTCATAAAACCAGTCCTGCCGTTTAGGCTAGAGACCAAGATGCTTAGCTCTTTATAATATTATCGATGCTGTCTACGAAGATAGCACCATTCTAGCAACGTTCATGAGCTTAATAACGTCTACAGTAAGTCAGACATTGTCAAAACCCAATTCCTACGCAGAGCCGGACATATAACCCTTTGATGAGTATCAACGTACATGTACGTTGGAGTAGCTTGTCATCTATTATTTATTGCCATTCTCATGTTTTTTATTGAATTTGTTATTTCTTCAGATATGGATAT